>BJCN01340068.1:0-11612 GCA_018326445.1 Flaveria brownii
TCTATGAAATAAAAATTTTAAAAATATTTTTCCTAACTACTTCCCGTTTTTACGTGTTCCATCGTACTAGACCCATGCTTAAATGGGGGTAGAAACTTTAATTGATTATATAACTTATGATTTAGATTTACATGAACAAAATCTATTTTTTGTGTCTAATACAAAACAACAATTTAATAGGTATTTTGAAATTTTGTTTAATGTTTATCTTTAAAAATACGGTCTAACATCAAACATCCACCGGACATCGACCATAATGGAATCGAGTTCGTCAAGCTCAGGTTGAGACCCGATGCTTAATTTATATAATACTTTGAGAAATGAAAACAATAAACGACAAAGGGGTAACACCCTAAGTAGCGAGCTCGGACGGTATAACGGAACCAATTTTTTATCTACTATGACTTCCGAGGAATTTCTATCATTTGATATTCTGACATGGTGGAAAGGAAAGGAATCATAATTTCCAATCCTATCCGCTATGACCCATGATTTACTAACCGTCCAAGTTTCCATGTTAGGTTTGCAGTCTGCATTTTCTGTTTGTGGTAGGTTTTATCGATAAGAAGAACAACGCTAGGTCTAACAGTGGTAGAGATGTGTATTTGTTTAAAAGACCACTTAGATGCGGGCGAACGAAGACAAAATAAATCAAACCTTAAAGAAGAAATACCAATTGAAGAAGAAATACACGAACAAGAAGTACAAACCGGACGATTGTAACCGCTCTCTGACGAAAAACTCGCTTATGATTTGTCTCAATGCGTTGACATACAAACCGACGAAGACGATTAAATTTAAAAAAAACTTGTATTCGCAAGATGTATCTTTTGTGTTGTTTAAAAATCCATATAAGTGTTTATTTTAAGTTTATTTTTAATGTACTTTTCAAAAAAACACCACTCATTAAAAATGTATTTGTTGTTGTTTTATTTAATCTATTTTTAAGTTAAATTGTATACTTTAGATATTATTTATTGAAATAAAAAAATCTATTTTTTGAAACCGGGTTTTGGACCCTAACCGGTGGACCGGTTCCTACCTGGTTGGGTTTTATTGGCCCGGAACCGGTTTCAAACTCGACCTGGTTTTGATCAAACCCGGTTCAAAAAACTTTGATCTAAAACCGGTCCGGGTTAAACCCAACCCGATTCATAAAAAAATCCGGTTTGCGCACCTCTAGGTAGTACTAGGAAAATTGGGTGCATTAAAATACACGCTCATCAACTCTTGTGCTAAAAATATAAAGAAGTCATGAGCATAATTTATGTGGGCTATTATAATTCATATGATTGAAGTAAATGGGCTTTAAATATATCATCTGGCCAATGAAGAAACAAAGGCTACTACCTGCTGCCGAAGCTGCACACAATCGAGAGGGGGAGATAGGAAGATTAATGTGTTTGGGCCAATAGGTTTTACATTAGTTGTTTAAAACTGATAAGAGTCTGGATTATGTTTTTCATGTAGAGAAAGGTTACTGTAAAATTTTTTTCATGCGAATGATAAGAAGTTAGCACGCAAAAATGAACATTACGGGTGGAATTATAACGCGCAGATATAGAATTATCACGTAAAGGTGGAATTATTACGCAAGAATATATTTTTGCATGATAATTCCATCTCTACGTGATAATCCCACACGAATGTAATTCATTTTGTTTATTTAATACTTTGTTCTTGCGTGATTATTATTGTTCTTGCGTGATAATCCACTTCAAAACTCCGTACGCTTCGCACGAAAAAAAACACTTTATATAGTAACCGCTCTATATATAACATTTAATCTGTATACATTGATACAGCGACAATAATAATACATGCCCTTGGGGTCTCGGTAGTTTGTAAACATTGACTGATGTATGGTAATGTATAAAAATTAAACTTAGGGCAATCAAGTAGCGTGTAAAATGTTGATAACATGTAAATGAGCACATACATTTTCGAGGCATGTTTATTAATGTTATCATGCTTTACATTTGCTATGCTTTAATATCACTATCAAATTCATATGAACTTGATTAGATATTTGTGTTAAAATATAAGGTTGATTAATAAACAAAATTTTCATCTTTATATTTGTTTGATTTTCTTCATCTTCGACATTAATCCTTTATCGGTAGCAACTCTATTTGACAGGATTATTCTTTGGAAGGAATTATGGTAGCTAAGTCTCTTCCGTAGGAGTACTTATCGGTAGGAAGGTGCCTTGGGCCAGATTTGTATCATTAGTCACAGAGCCGGTCCTGAGGATTTCCGTTTTAATTTCCTATTTAATAGTTATTATAATTCCTAATAATATTATTTAGATTATAAAGTAAAAAATAATTTTAATAAATTAAGAAAAAACTTTTTTTATTAATGTTATTTATAAAGAAACAAACTTTTATAAAATAAGAAATTTTTCTAAAAGATAAATTTTTTTAGAATACAAAAAGGGTACAATATTTTTAAATAAAAAGTAATCAAATCTGACAGTTATAATTATAAATTTTCTTAAAAAGGTTTGTTTTGAAACAAAATATTGAATTTTTTAAATAAAAAGTTAAAAAATTAATATCATTGTTTTATTACTTATAGTCTTTACTCATATGTGATTTCAGTCATATCTTATCTTACAATATCGTTTTATAATTAGTAAAATTTTATTTTATTTAATATTTTATTTATTTAATCCGTGTAATACACGTATTACTAAAGCTAGTGAATTATAATAATTTGAATAAATACTTTTATTGGCTTAAACAGTTTATAACTATTTAAAAAAGAACACGCGTGCACAAACACACACACGCACACACACACGCACACACACATATACACACACACACACATATATATACACACACTTACATACATACATATATACACCCGCACGCGCACACACACACACACATATATATACACACATATACACGCACACACATATATATGCATATATATACATATATATATATACACATATATACATATATATAGAGTTTAGGGTTAAAATACAAAGTGATGTTTTTGTTAGAAGTATATGAAGTAATATCACTGTTGACCTAAGAATTAACGATTCAAATTAGTGATAAAACATTCACGTATGAAAAGGATCTAAAATGGTAGATTTAGAAATTGACTACAATTGTTAACTTTTTTTTTAAATTCCTTCAATTTTTAAACACATATAAAATTTTCATAGGACATTATTATTATTATTTTAAATAACACTATAAAATTGAGCATTTTCTTCTTTTTAATTTAATTATAGTATTGCTATACTTATTTTTTAAAATCAAAATGTTTATAAAAAACGTCTATGTGATGTGCGTATAACTTGCGTGATTATGAAAATAATTTGCATAATTATTATATAATTTAATTAAATATATGACTTACGTAATTATTATTTATAACTTGAATATTTTTTACTTGCGTAATTATTAATATTTATATAGTAATAAATATAACTTACGTAAATTGACCTATATGCGCGGACAAACTTATCCCACTATCAAAAGACACGTATCACACTCTGACCACTTCATACACTTTGCACATTTTTTGCAACTTTATAGTAACATTCTCATATATATAACTATTTAAAATAGGCTATAACTATATAGTTTTGTCACAAAATTAAAATTTTAGCTATTTTAATAAATTTCGTTTTTCACTCCTCATACTTTAAATGGTTACTATAAGGTTTGCAATATAAATCCGTTTCATTTTCTAATAATTTCGCTTTTTCCGGCAACTTTTGGTCGTCAACTTTTTTGATGAATTAGAATGTAAAGTTGTCTTTAGTGTATTTTTTATTTGTCAATATTTATGATATAACTTTTATTTTAAAACAAAAACTTATTTAAAAATGAGTATTTTTGGTACCGTAGGGGCTAGCTAGTGTAGCTATCGTTGCGTACCGTTATGAACCTAGAAGAATATTATGAGCGAAAAACATCGTTGTCAGTATTGGTATTATCGGAACCGGTTTAAATAGCCGCGTTAATGGTTAAAATGAGTCAAGGCAATGAACACTAAAGTTATTCCACATAGCGCAAGGGAAAGACGACATAACTCAAGCCGTGTGGCGTGAGAGAATAATATATGTTCGTTAATTTAAAGAAAAAATAATGTGTAGTTGTCTTTGTTTTTTCTTATAGCATTCTGATATAATTTAGTTTGAAATCAAAGTTGCATTCAAAGTCGAGTACCTTTTGAATCGTAGGGTATAATGAGTGCTATTACCGTTACGCTAACATTACAGACCGAACAGAGCGAAAAAGTTGTTTCCGGTATTGATATTATCAGTACCAGTTTGGGTATTCACGTATGTGGTTTTCAGTGAGTCGAGGTGATAACGACCAAACTCACACCGCGTAGTTACGGGGGATAAACGATCAAATCATCATCGCGTAGCTCAGAAGAATTAGCTTTTGTTTGTTAAGTTTTTTAACAAACAAAATGTGCGTTTTTCCTTAGTTTTTTTAACATTTTGATATAATTAATTAAAAAACGGAATTGTATTCAAAATCTAGTATTTTTTTGATATTGTAGATTATATTGGGTGCAGTTACCGTTTTAATACAGTGACGGACCTAATCGATTATATAGAACGTCATCATATTATTATTATCGCACCCGTGTCGATATTCATATTTGAGGTTGATAACAAGCCGTCTGATAGCGAGTAAAGTAACACAGCGTAGCCCTATGGAAAAATGACAAAACTCAAGTCACTTGGGCAAAAGCATAAACTCGTTAACATTAAAATATAAGTATTCGTCACAAATACGTTATGAAAACTAATTGATTAATAAATTAATATTTAAGAATATATGTAACTAGGTTTAGTAAACCCGTGTAATACACGGGTTGAATAAATAAAATATTAAATTGAATAAAAATTATTAATTATAAAATGATAGACTAAAACATGATATGATTGAAATTACTTATAAGTAATAGTTATAAGTAATAAAAAAAATAATATAAAATTTTTAATTTTATATTTTTCAAAGTTAAATTATACATTTTGTTTTAAAACAACACTAAAGTTTTTTTTTAAATTTCCTTACTATAAATCCCTATTTTAATTATTTTTGTTTTGTTAAAAAATTACTTTAAAAACAAATTTTAGAATATTATGTAAAAATAATTTTATTTTTTAGAAAATAATCTTTGTATAAAAAACTATCTATATAGAAATAACATTAATAAAAATTTATCTTTCTTAATTTATTAAAAAAACTAATTATAATGTAAAAATAAATAGATATATTATTAGTAATTAATGTGGTAATTTAATAGGAGAGAGAAGCGGGAAAAATTTGATTTAAATGAACGTGGTGCTGACACGTGGCATTAGATGAGTCAAAAAAATGACATGTGGCAACCATAGTTACCCTTTTATTAGAGTAGTGAGATTGTATCAATACACTCGTATCAATACACTCCTTGTCTCCGGCCTTAGCGTCTAATTATCAATTTGTAGTCGGGTAATTAAGACATAATATAGTTATAGTTTATTTTATTGTCACAATCTTATCCTTACTCTAAACAAGGAATATGATTTATTTAGTTTAATATTTATTTAAACTCACTATATATAATATATAGACTGTAATCATTCAACAAATTAAATGTGTGATTTACTATTTACCCTAATCCATCTTTGATTTTGGCCGAATATCTGTCTTTAAGCTAGCTTATATATGACGATTAAACCTATGTGCATATCACTCAAGGATACGACATCTTCCCATACAAGAAACTTAGTCACATGCTAGATATTTGGATATCTATAACTATTATCATCTTATATTATCTATAATGAGCCTTGAGACATTCGTCAAGAAAAGACCTAGTCACATACTTAGAACACTATATATATGATTCTCTTGTTGTTAAACCCTCATCACTTGAATATAAACTTACTGATTAACCATGGGAAGGTCTTTTAGCTGGTTTGGTCTCATGGTTCAGCTAATGATGGTGCTAATGGGGCTCGGCAATGCGTCGTTGCAATCGAAAAGGTCCGAGACGTACATCATCCACATGGACAATTCGCAAAAACCCGACCACTTCTCTAACCATGAGTCGTGGCACCAACACACTGTAAAGTCCCTATCATCGGCTTGTGGAGATGATAAGGAAATGTTATTATACTCGTATACTCATGTCATGCACGGGTTTAGCGCGAAGTTGACTCCGTGTCAACTTGCGGAGCTGGAGAAGTCTCCAGCTCATGTAACTACGTATAAAGAGTCATTTGGAAAGATGTTCACGACACGTACACCACGGTTCCTAGGACTGAACCGTGGTTCGGGCATATGGCCCACCGCGTCTTTTGGGAAAGACATGATTATTGGAATACTAGATACGGGAATATGGCCCGAAAGCGAGAGCTTTAACGATCACGGGATGTCCGAGGTGCCATCGAGATGGAAAGGCTCGTGCGAATATGGCATGGATTTTAGCCCATCTCTTTGCAACAAGAAGTTAATCGGGGCGCGATCGTTTAGCAAAGGGCTCCAGGCTGCAGGCCTTAATATCTCAACCGTGGTTGACTTTGACTCGGCTCGAGACTTCGAGGGTCACAGGACCCACACATCGTCCACCGCTGCGGGTAACTATGTTGAGTGGTGAAGCCACTAATTCAGTAGTGGTAAACAAAGTTGGTCAAAAAAGGAAAAGGAAGAACCATCCAGTTTTTGTGGCTTTAGACAACCATGTTTCCAGGCACTAGTTTTCCACTATCTAATATCATCTCAGTCTCTATAAATAGAGATCAAAACTGTATTTCTAAACTATCCCATGTACCTCTGAACATCACTAAATAAATACATCCTAGTTACCGAGAGTGGACGTAGGTCAGTACTGGACCGAACCACTATAAATCTTCGTGTTTTCTTGTGGTTGTGTTGATTGTGTTCGTGTGTGTGATAACGTTCGATCCTAACAAACTACGTGAATGGTGCTAGTCACTTTGGTTATGCAAAAGGTGTAGCCAAAGGTGTAGCACCACGGGCACATTTAGCCATGTACAAAGTCATATGGTCATCGGACACACTTACATCAGCAGCTACAGATATTTTAGCGGGTATGGATCAAGCGATTTCTGATGGGCTCGATATAATGTCATTGTCTCTTGGGTTAGAACAGACACCCTTCTTCGAAGATGTTATCGCGATTGCATCACTTTCAGCTATACAAAGAGGTATCGTTGTAGTTTGTTCGGCCGGAAACGATGGACCAGCTTCGGCCACAATGTACAACGGTGCACCGTGGATCATGACCGTAGGTGCGGGCATGATGGACCGTAGTTATGTAGCCACGCTAGAGCTAGGCAATGGGCTGACTATTGAAGGCACCTCATACTACCCTACTAGTGTTATTATTACTAATACAAGTTTGTACTACGGAGGTAATGATACAAAAACAGCTGGGTGCATGTTTTTGAAAGCTAGTGAGGTTAAAGGAAAAGTAGTATTGTGTGACGAAACTAATGAGTATATTTACGAGCAAATGAGTGTTGTAACAGCAGCAGGTGCATATGGTGCCATTTTCCTAACCGAATCGCCGTTTAATTTGTCTCCTGAGGACTACTCTACACCGGGGATATTATTGCCTACACGCTACGCGAAAGCAATAAAGGAATACGCGATAATGAGCAACAACGCGGTCGTAAAAAGTATGAGATTTGTCATGACTAAGACGGGGACAGGCCCGGCTCCACAAGTGGCCATTTTCTCGTCACGTGGACCGGACCCGATTACTCCAAGTGTCCTAAAACCCGATATTCTTGCTCCGGGTGTGGATGTGCTAGGTGCAGTTAGACCAGATGTGCCTTTCATGGAGGTTGGAAACTATGGTTTAACGACGGATTATGCGATCTACTCTGGCACATCAATGTCAGCACCACATGTAGCTGGGGTCGCGGCTCTTGTAAAGGCGGTTCACCGTGACTGGAGTCCAGCAGCCATCCGGTCCGCTATGATGACCACCGCAACCAAAACAGACAACACGCGTGCCCCCATTGGAGACCAATGGACCGGACTTGCGGCTACACCGCTAGAGTTTGGAGCTGGTCATGTCAACCCTAATCGTGCCATGGACCCGGGGCTCATCTACGATATGGGTCCACAAGACTACATTAACTTCTTATGTGGTCTCGGATACACCACAAAGCAAATGGCTACTATCTTAAGAAAAAGCCAATGGAGTTGCCAAAATCAAACCGATCTTAACTACCCATCGTTTATCGTGAATTTCTCAAACCGGGCCACCTCTATGTCCCAAAAGCACTTCACGAGGACCGTTACAAATGTTGGAGACCGGGCATCGACTTATCAGGCTGTTCTAAATGTTCCAGATGGTATGATCATCAAAGTGGAGCCTGATGTTCTAAGATTCACCAATAAGTATGAGGTACAAAAGTTTGTACTAAGCATACAAGTGGAAACTCATTCTTCAAAAGTGAATTATGGGTTTCTTGAATGGATCGATGAGCATAAACACATTGTGTCCAGCCCTATTGTAGTTGTTAGAGATTGAGAGGTTTTGAAGACTCGGTAATTAACTCATGAGCAACTGATGAGTGTTGGTGATCAGTCATTTAGTGGTTATCTGCAAGTTTTAGGAGCTATCTGTTACTCAATGTAATGGTCCAACGGTTCCTTATTTTATGTTTTGTTGTTAGGAGTCTTTTCTTATTTAAGTCGTGTATCATTTCCTTAGTTTCTACTTTCTGATGCAATAACACACACTTTGAAGGTCGATAATATATTAACATAAGCCAAGGCTTTAGTACAGAGTACAATCAAAGGGAAAAATTGAAAATAACTACCCACTACACTACATGCACACGTGAAAGCAGATGAAAAAACTAAATAACAATCAACCAATGACAATCTAACTTTGAATTTATATTTTTAACGCCTACTATTTATCAAGACCACATAATTGCTTATATTTTAAATTACTTCTAATTGTTGTTGTAGATCAAACTTGTATCGCTAATTTCTCTCCTTGATTATTTACTTTGGATTGTATTTCATCGGCTATAATAAGCCACCTCTGTAATTGTTCATATCACAATAACATTATAGATTAAAAATCCGAATAACATTTTATGGTATCAGCCTCACAGGCTCTAAAGAGTCGATCCTACCCCATTTCTCCTTCATATGCTACAATGGCCTTGGAACCAATTCGGTTTGGCGTCATCAAGTTGAGTCGAATCTGACTCGACTTGACCTCGACTTGACCTCGACTCATACATTCTCGAAGATCAGCAGCCTCCCAAACTCATTCTTGATGAAGAAGATCAATCAAAGCAAAACCGAGGATCATGTAATTTTTAGTACTATGTTCGAAAGCTGTTTAGACCTAATTCAACCATTGATATCGTCTTTGATACCAATGAAAAAGAGAAACCAGAGAAGAGAGGAATTTCAAACAATCAAGCTACGTATTCTTTTTCCATTATCACATTTATAGCCGTTACAGTCAATCACTAACTAACAGTAGTTAGGATCGTAACTAACATTTGACAATTACACATAAGTCCCTCAACTTCTATTTATTACAATTTGGACACCCATTATTATAAAAGCCTAACAATACTTCCCCCGGTGATAAGAGTTCTTGTCCTCAAGAACAAAAATCAGGAAAGTGTAATTGAAATTCTACCCAATCTTCCCAAGTGGCCTCTGTAGCATAAAGTTGGAACCAGTGAACCACAACTTGTATAGCAACCCGATTACGCTTTTTAATCATTCGACGATCCAATATGGCCCGCGGTTGCAATCAGAAGCGAGGTTCATCCGGAAGAGGAATGATGTGTGAATGGTCACCACGGGCTACTTTAAGTAATGAAACATGGAAAGTCGGATGGATTTGAGCTGTAGCTGGTAAATCCAGCCGCCCCACTCTCTCAACGATCATAAAAGGTCCAAAATAATGAGGACCAAGTTTTGTATGTCGATGATGTTTGAGAGAATGCTGAACATATGGATGTAACTTGAGGTACTGTCACACCCCCACTAAGAGCGGAAACACGAGGATGTAACGAGACGGGATCGTCATAACACATTGTAATCAATAGAGATGCAAAATAGATATGTATAGAATGAATAACGTGTCATGACGACACCCGGCACAAGGGAGACTTGTGTCGTGTCTAATCAATAACCACGACTACATAGCCAAAAGTGTTAACATTGTAATAAAATTCCCACAACCCGGGAACAAGTATCCAAAACTATGATAATGTGCAATCAGACCAACAATGTCAAGTAATGTATAGTCTCAAAAATGCATCCTAGTGTCTCCACTAAGGCCGCACTCCTAGAATATTCAGTTAATTGTATCACCTGAAAAGATATGCTCAAAACGGTCAACATAATTGTTGGTGAGTTCGCAGATTTTATAGTAAACAAAATTGATGCCGTGTAATAGTTTTGCGGAACATCATGAATACAGTTATAAGCAAGGGTGAGTACACTTTACCCCAAGTTTGTAAATAATTGTAGTAATAAATCAACATAAAATGGGGCCACGAAATTCACTTGATTGATGATAGAAGTAGATGAATAAAGGTTCCAGAAGATGAAGCAACAATCATTCAAACACCTATTATTAATTATTGTTAAGTATTAAAGATAAGCTTAAAGAGATTAGATGCATTCGGTCGGTTCGGGTTAGATCGGTCACGCGACACACACTCATACAAGTAGGCATAAGCATAAGATCTTATATAGATTCATGTACTAGGAATCGTCACCATTGATAATGATATTAGTAAGGGTTTCATTGTTACTAGAGGTGTACTTAGTATGATAAAATAGTTATGTTGATAAAAGTAATGAGGATATTAGTAGTTATTAATATTAGTCTTGATAACCTTTAAAATGTTGGCATTGAATATATTTGTGATAATATTAGTAATAATCATAATGTTAATATTAATAACATCATTAGCAATGGTAACTGTATCAATGTTACTTTAACGCCACACGACCTACTCACACTACACACAAGAATGCATTCACATACATACAACCTTCAGTCGCATAACTCAACATCCATTCGTACGAATCAACCTTCATTCGTATGAATCAACCTTCATTCGTGCGAATCAACCTTCATTCGTACGAATCGCCATCCAGTCGCACGACACAACACTCATCACACCCAACCTTGACGGCGGAATCGTCGAGATGTGAGGGTTAAGATTGTTCACAGCCACATAACGTTATATTTAAATGTGAATATTCAAATTATAAGTTTCAAAAGAAATTATAAACATAAGTCTCAAACATGAAATAAGTTCAAACATAACATAACAAAATGTAATCTTTTTATTTCATTAACTAGGTCCAAGTTCTAGATTATTGCATGCTTCAAAAGTTCACTTTAAACTTGAGTATTTCCTGAAATATGATAAAAATAAAAGGTCAACTAAAAATAGTTAGTGAGTTTCCAAGGTTTTCATACATATTATGATAAGATTACAAGTAGCAATTCATGTCATAGGTTATAAGTTAGTAAGGTTATGGAACACATATCGTTACAACCAAACCTCGACTTGATTACAAGTATATAAGATTGGCTAAGTGTATTTGGTT
>BJCN01340071.1:0-12342 GCA_018326445.1 Flaveria brownii
AAATCATCCGGCGATGCATTCCTGAATCCGAAGTTCCAGACGTGTTAGAACATGCACACTTATCCACATACGGGGGTTATTTTAGCGGACGAAAAATGGGTCACAAGATCCTATCTTGTGGACTCTTTTGGCCAACTATTTTTCGTGAATCGTATAATTTTGCTAAAAATTGTTTAAAATGCCAACAAATGGGAAGTATATCAAAACGCAATGAAATGCTCGTGCAACTAATTCTCATGGTGGACATCTTTGATGTTTGGGGAGTTGATTTCATGGGCATATTCCCAAATTCATATGACAATTTATATATTTTAGTGACAGTTGACTACGTGTCAAAATGGGTGGAGGTAATTGCCACTAAAACAAATGACCATAACGTTGTGTGTAAATTTGTTCAAAGTAATATTTTCTCACGATTTGGTCTTCCCCGTGTGATCATAAGTGATGGGGGGTCACATTTTAAATATTTTCATTTTGGAAAGCTGTTAAAACGTTATGGCATAGATCACCGAAAAGCAACACCATACCACCCTCAACTGAGTGGTCAAGTGGAGGTATCCAACAGGCAAACTAAGTAATTCTTACAGAAAACGGTACGATTGGACTGTAAGGATTGGTCCACCAAGTTAAACGACGTTTTATGGGCCTGTCGTACAGCTTTCAAGACGCCTATTAGCACGACCCCATATCGGTTGGTCTACGGGAAAGGTTGTCATTTACCTGTAGAACTAGCACATCGTGCTTGTGGGAAATTAAAAATGTTAATCTTGATTACAATGCTGCAGGAAATGCAAGGAAGCCGAGTTTGAACGAACATGGAAGAATTAAGGAACGAGCCATACGGGATGACAGCCGCATATAAGTCAAGGATGAAAGAGGTAAATGATGCTAAATTACGAAAGAAAACCTTTGAAGTAGGCCAGAAGGTGTGGTTGTATAATTCACGATCGAAAATGTTCCCCGGTAAGTTGAAAAGCAAATGGATGGGACCGGACGTTGTAATTCGAGTTGGTAAGTTTGGCGATGTCAAGATTGAAGACCCTAAAGATGGTGTACGACAAATGGTGACTGTGCATCGATTGAAACACTATTTGGAAAGTAAGGATATGAGCGGAAACAATAACGAGTTGGTGAGCTTGTTGGTAAGTGCACCAACTTGCAAGACCAATCAGTAAGGATCAGGTAACGGTCTGGCGGAAGACCTAAAACTTAGCGCTTTCCGAGAGGCAACTTGGCGAACTTTGTGGGTATGTTCACTAGAGACCCTCACGAGACTTCACTCGTCCACTCGGGCCTATCGAGTGGTTTAAAAGGCTTGTTGCATACGCTAAATGCAACCATGATTCCTACGAAAGTGAGTTTAGTTTTTAATCTTCCGTTTATTATTTATTATGTTAATTTGTTTGGTTTACATGCAGGAACATGCAAACACCCAAGTGTGGGGAAGCTCACGGCTAACAAGGTAGGTTGAACACAAATTTTCGAAGATTTGGGGCGAATCATGATTTTTTTGGTGGGGTTAAAGTTTAGTTATATATTTTCATTTATTTTATTACTTTCTCTTTTTATATCCTTGGTAAAAAATGTGTTTTTATGGAAATCACCGCCACCGACGCCACTGGCGTCAGTCGGGCTCCAAGTTATCGCCGAGCGGTGGTGACCGATGCTGGGCTTGGCGCCGAACTACCTCCACCGACGCCACCTGCACCGCCACCGACGCCGCGGCCCAGAAAGGCGCGGGTCTGCCCTTTTTTGGGCGGGTTACCCGACAAAACACCACCATAAACTCAATCCACTGAGAATTTAAGGTAAATACAGATCATAATTCATTTTTTCATCATTTTCTCTCCATCTTTCTACCTAACTTCTCAAGGACACTAGTTTTCTAATTTATTCAATTCTCAACCGAGTCAAGCAAATAATAGGTGCATCTTGCTTAGTTTTTTTGAGGGGATCACATCTCATCGATTAGTTTTGAAAGATTCTCACTCGTTTGAAAGATATTAGGGATTTTAAGTTTGAAATTTTGGGGATTTTTGCTCAAAATCACTTCATTCTTCTTCTTTTTCATCTAAGAACATCACATTGTGCCAAGGTGTGACTTATCTTACATAATTATATGTTTTTGCTTCTAGATGACCATGGTATGTTCATTTCATGTGTAAAATCTTAAATTTCCTACCAATTGTTTAAGGAAGTCATATATATGTGATGAGAATGTTGAGTTTTGTTGATTTGTGCTATATTGTTAGTTATACATGAGTTTGGGAAATAAATTGATTTGGTGTTAGAAGAAGTTGTTGGTACCACATTTATGCTACAATTGTTTCAAATGAATTGATTTGGTGTTTATTATAAAAGTCCTTGTCATTTGTATGGAATATAGTGGAAATCCAGCAACTCTACGTTTGTTATGTGCATTTCATGAGTACAATTATGAACTTTATGGTAGACATCCACATTGAGGGACAACCTTGAGAATGTTACTTAATATTGGAGATTATGGGTTCATGATACTTATGTTGTCGCATATACTTGATTTGGTGTCTATTTGCTCAAGATAGACTTAAAAGTCCTTATTAGTTATGCGTAATCGAACTTATAACCCACATAATTGCATATTTCCTCATGATGGTGGCTAAATAGAGATTTGTTAATTGCAGGAACAATGCCACGGACCAAGGAGTCAACTTCCAGAGGAAAAGGTAAAGCTACTGCCTCATCCTCGGAACCCTCGGGAAAACACACGAGGCGAAGCACAAGCAACATAACTGAAACAAGTTCTGATAGCGAAAGGGATGAATCAATGGGAACTGATTCTAGTGGCGAACACATTGATTATGACTCCGATGGGAATCCTGTTTGGACGGAGTGCAAGAAGCCATTGTCCAAGTTTCCACGAGAGATGCAACCACAATTGTACATGGATAAATTCAAGGGCAAAAACAACCTCACTACACTTATGGTTTGTGAGAGACCTATGGAACTTTCTAAATTTTGAATGTTTGGTATGGTTGAATGTTTTGAAAGATTTAGGTGGAGGAAGGTATTGACATTTGTGAAGATGGATTGGCCACATGTTTATATGAATCAAATCATGGAATGGGTGTCTACTTTGGTGAAGAAAGATGGATCAAACCCACCACATACCACTACGCTAACTGGCAAGGTCAACGGGAAGACAATGGTTATGTCTTTTCAGACAATCTCTCAAGTGGCCAAGTTTGACCCTGCACCCGGGCCTTATGAATATCTACATGAAAGCTTAATTCTAGAAATCCTAACTGGGGATTATTAGAGAGAGGTATTGAATGATGTATTTGCTGTTACTATCACTGCATTATCTTTTGATAACATGAACAGAAGCAACATGAAGATTTTACCAAAGTTACTGACAATGATCCTGAGCAAGAATGTAATCCCTACTCACCGGTAGACACATGTTGTCCTACTGGCAATTGGTAATGATGAACATTTAGTAAAGTCGAGAAAGAAGGGCCCGGTTGATGATTCCACACTGCCGATTAATTACCATGTTGTCGCGTAAGCAAAAGGTCGTGTCCAATGATGCTTTGGCTATTCCAATCACTGTTTTGAAGTTCAAACTTAATTGGTTGGGAGGACAATCATGGGAATACAAGAAGACGACCACTCATTATCAACTGCGAGACAAGGATAATGGTCGAGTGTTGATGGTGAGACGAGATGATGCACCTCACTATGAGGATACAGATGATGTTGTAATGGGACAAAGTGGTGTGAGAGCAATTAAGGATGTGGATGCTGGTACAAGGGAACGAACCGAGGAAGAAGAAATCCGGGAAGCAGTTGTCAGGGCTAGACCATTTGGTTTTTCAGGATGGACCTTGGATCAGAGGCATATGTATGATGAAAGTTATGTGAAACGAAACGACAAAGGTGGAGAGAGATCCATGATAAGAGAACAGAGGAGTATGAATAACAAATCAGAGATGCATGTGTGGCACAAGAACAACGTGATAGAGAGATACGTGATGACATGAGGATGTATGCGCGGGACTTCGTGTATGCACGCGAACAAGCTATTAATGATTACTTTGTGTATCAGGAACAGGTTCGTTAGTACACTGACTACCATGCGGGGTTGTCGTATCAAGCTCGGCCACAATCGGTGGATTGGATTGCTCTAAAAGAATACATGCCCGGGCAGCAATATGAAAGGTACCCACAAGCTCAACCATCACAGTGGATGCCAACAGATACAACGCCTGATGGACGCTCATATGCGACGGGGAAAGCCGGAAGCTTTGACATGCATGCCATGCACCAAAGTCTGATGGAATCATTCTTTGGACCACTGTTAGGAATGTGTACGTACGGAGTACTAACTGATTCAGTATGAAACCAAATCAAATAGTGTGGAATCCTATTTGATTGGCGATTCAATCAGTGATAACGTAAACCCTGATTGATCTAACGATCAAACAACGTTAATAACGAGTAGAAATGAATCAGGGACGAACTATGAAGTTGGATGGATGAACTAGGACACTCTGGACGGCTAGGGTATAATAATATTTGAAGTTTTTTAAGTAATAAATACTGAAACTGAAACTATTCTCCTCCTAAATTTCTAAAACAGAAAATCTTTTTGTATTTTTGATATTTTTAAGACAGAAAATAAAATAAAAGTAAATTTGATAGAAAAAAATTAAAAAAAATGAAACATACTGTCGGACTATGAACTCGATTCCTCCAGAGTCACATCTTCTTTCTTTTTGACGTCGTTAACCTCTAATAGATAATAAAATCTTAGTTTGTCAAAAGGTTTTGTATGTTGAAAATCCATGTTAATTTTAATCACATCTATTAAATGTTTTTCAAAACAATCACGTATGAAAGTAAGTTATTCTCAAGCTGTTGAACATAGTTTACTTTTTTGAAGTTCACTTTTTCATTTCTGACTTCACATTGAGCTGTGATATAGCCTCCTTTGTTTCCCGCAAAAGATACATGTCCCCCTTTGATTTGTTTGACATTGAAAAGGAGAGACAAATTCCCGGTCATGTACCTGGAAGCCCCACTATCAATAATCTAGGTGTTAGCGATAGCGCTGTAGCGGACAACCTGCACAAAACAGAAAAGATTAGTTCAGGAGTGGGACCAAAGTCTTTACTGGCTTGGGTTTCCCAGAGGCATCACACATAACAAACTCCACCAACTATCCTTAGGAAGTCGGAGATACAACATTCTTCATCTTATCCTCACTTTCAGACACACTTGATGATTTGGCTTTCCACAAACTAGTCTTATGTAAGGCCTGTTTGTGATAAACAGACGACTGGTTTATTGTTTTAACATTTTGTTTGCTTTCATCACCATGTTTTGCCTCAGTACTCACAGCTTTGCCAGGGGCTTGACTGTGTTGCCTGTGGTATTACGGAAATCTTTTTATTGTAGAAAACCTTGGTTTATTATCTTAAAAAAGTTTAACCTTTCATCTTGGTGGCTGATAGTAGGGACAATTTGGAGATATATGTCCTCGTTCTCCACATTTATAACATGATCTCCATTCTCCTGGACTAGGAGATATTTTGTGTGGTGGGGAGTATGGTCTAGGATTGGTCTCTTTCTTCTCAACTTTAGGTCTCTTACCTTCTTTAGCAAATTTAATTTGTTTCACATTTCGATTACTTTTTCCTTTCATTTTGTTGAGAATTTGATGATGAACAGTTTTAGAATGAGTTGATTCTGAAAATTTAGGTTTCAAAACATGAGGTTTTGAACCAAACACAAGAGTAGCATTGCTATTCTCATCATCCTGATTTTCAATGACAGCCTCATCTCTTGTGCCAGAAGTTGTTGCTTCCTGGTCAGTAACCGGAGGCACAAGTTTAACTGTGGTGTCCGGATCACTGACTAGGGGTGTTGTTACCACATGATCCTTTATTGGGTTATTATTTACAGGTCGATATTTTGGTGTTGTTTTTTTTACAAAAGAGCTTCTCAGCCTCTTTTGTCTTTACCAAGAAGAGGACGCAACAGACATTTTAAGTTTTAGACTATTTGTTTTTTGGAAGACATTTCATTAATAATGTCTTCCCGTCCTCTTCTTGGAGAAGACCCAAACACCCATCTTCTCTACTCTTCCAACCTCTTCTAACTCAAAAATAACCTAACTCAGAAATAACCTACCCTTTTCTCCTCTCCACAGCCCCCACAACACACCCCACATCCTCCCCAATCTCTCCCCTCACCGGAAACCATCTCCTCACGGTGTCCCCTCACCTCGCGACGACCATCTCCTCACGGCGACATCGGGGGATACCCTCACCGGCGACATTGGTCGGTGACATCTCCTCGGCCACCCTTCTTCGATCAACCACCGGCGCCACCCCTCTGCTCTTCTCGGCCACCCCTCTTCGATCGACCACCGACCTCCGACGGCCATCCCTGCTCTTCCCCATCTCCGGCGGCCATCTCCTCGGTCACCCCACTGCTCTACCCCATCTCCGGCGGCCATCTCCTCGACCACCACTGCTGCTCTTGATCTTTAAGGTAAATTTATAGTTTTTGGTTGATAATCGATTGTGGGTACTTGTTGTTTTTGGTTATTGATCTTGATTGGATGTTTTGTGGGTCGATTTTGAAATCTAATTTTTGTGATTGTAATTGTGTATTTGTGCTTGTAATTATAAACAGAAAGATATTAGTGTTCTTGTTAGTGTTATTTGATTGTATAATTTCAATTAAGGAATTAGATTGTGCATTTTGGTACTGATTTTGGTCTTCTAGGGTTTGTGGTTTAATACCCTGATTATGTAAAATTGTAACTAGGTTAACTTGTGTTTTCATTAAATCTTCGGGTTCATTTCGTAGTGTAAAGTACACATACATTGAAAATTTTTATGCTTCCTTGAAGTTCTTGATTCTGTAGTTTGTTTAAGATAACCTAGGTTTATTGAATTTAGATCTTATAAATATGTATAGTTACTTGTGGTTTAATACCCTAATTATTCAAATGTAAAAAAAAGATTATTTTAAAGTTCAAAAATTAGATTTACTTTAATTACAGAATATTTTAACAATCTTTGTAGATGTTAAAAAATAAACAGTGTTTTTCTTACAGACTGCAGACATTTGGTCCACCTATTCTGTTGAAGATGTCTGCAGATGTGGTCCACAGACTGCAGATGTTTTTTTGCAAAAAAATAAACAACACCTTTGTGTTTAACAGGATCGCATGTGGTGGTGGCACAACCTTATAACCAATCCCTTTCCCCCCATTTCTTTCTTTAACCAAGTTTTGAACAATATGAGAGGAACTAGCAAGACTGTGAGTTTTCTTATTTAAAGATTTAATTTCAACTTGAAGAATCACTTTTTCTTTCTTTGTTTCCTCTATTGTTGTCAGATAGAACTTAATATCATTTGCTTGATTAAATGCAAAAATCTCAGTTCCCCTAAGTTGCTTTCCTAACAGTTCAATATTTTCTTTAAAACTGCTCTTATTTTGTTTTAACACCCCTTTAGCTTCAGTGCATAATTTTATATCATTTACTAAACTATCATTGTGATATAACAATCAAGCAAATTTTAAATCTATGCTTTCACAAAATTTATTGCATTCTTCACAATCATGTTTATCAAAAAGTCATCTTTGGTACTTACCTTTGACGTGCTGGAGGTGTCAGGCATGAAAGCAACCTGAGATTCCTCGTTAGTTTGAGATTCTGTGCTCGCAGCAGTCAGTTCGTCTTCAACCCAGTGTTCAACTTCATCTGTAGCTTCTTCGGTATCTGAATTGGCATAATCAGCTAAGTTATCTCCTTCACTTGCTGAATCATCATTAAGATCTTCTACAAATGCCACATTAGCTTCACCACCAGAGATGAACCGAAATATCCAATCCTATCCTTCATCTCCTTGAGCAACCATGGCTTTGGAATCTTGTTTGGTTGAAGTCACGTTCTTTTCCTTTTCCTGACGGTTGATTGATGAGAAAGGGTTACCATTTCCTGTCTTATTAGGTGTCACGCACTCTCTTTTGAAGTGTCCCTTTTCACGACAGCTAAAACATGTAATTTTGGTTTTATCAAAACCAAAAGTTGTGTCTTTGGTGGCAACCAGATTCTGCCCCGTCTTCTTCACGAACTTCTTAGCCCTTCTCACAACACTGGCCAAAGCCCACATGATATCCATTGTTTCCAACTCTGTCTCATCTACCTGCTCATAGTCCTCATTCGTGAGATGACAGTTTCCTATCTTACCAGCAACCAACCCATCATATGAGTGTACAACCGCAACGAGAAGATCCATATGCTCTTTTGCTACCTCAACAGTAACATTTCCCAGATTCTCAGTCTTCAGCTTTGTAAGATTAGAGTCAGGGATAATATACTGAGTTCCAGATGATCTTGGTGATTCACTTCCAGAAGAACCCCCTTGAGAAGTTCCGGACGTGTTGGAAACAAATGCTGTTCGAAGAGGTGCACCGGATGAAACTGGCGTGGGAAAAATATTATATAGTGATGGATTCTGTGTGTATGACCCTTTGTCGGACTTGTATTTCATCCTTAGCTCCTCCTACCTCAACTTCAAGATAAAATCATTTATGTCTAGAGTGGATAAAGTATCATTATGTCTCAGATTAGACACAAAAGAATCCCATTTATCCGACAGACCATCAGCAAAGCTTGGAACTTTATCCTCCATTGAGGTAGTTACACTATGAGTATGCAGCTCACTCATCAGATGATAAACCTCTCTATAATACATCCAAGCTTTCATTTCCCATGGATGAAAAGTTATCGAATTCCTTCTTGAGTGCTTTAGCGTTCAGTGCCTTTAAGGTTGCATTACCATCATATCTCTTTTCCAGTGCCTCTCACAACTTCTTTTAATATTTATGTTGCGAAAACTGATAGAAAATATCCTTTGGAATCGACTGTGTTAGTAAGGCATAGGCTTTCTTTTCAACATTGTGTGTAACCTTTTTCACTTCATTCATCCCACTTAGAGTCAGTTTATCTCCATTTGCTCCAACAGGTATAGTATAACCAGTCTCAATTGAAGTCCATAAGTATGGGTCAACTCCATTAAGGTAGATTTCAAACCGTTGTTTCCATTGCAGGTATTCATCCATGGTCAACAGTTTTGGTTAATTGTTATGATTTCCAATCTCATTTTCCAGAAGTAATAGATTCTGGATCCGTGAGTCCTTTCCAGCAGTAAACGCAAAGTTCTGATCGTCCATGGTTTGAAACTTGAAAAATTATGTATGCGACAGAGTCAATCATGCGATTGGAGAGTACGAACGAGTTCAATCGTATGTTTGGAGAGTGCGACTGAGTTCAATCGTGTGATTGAGTTCAATCATGCGATTGAGGGATGCGAATGAGTTCAACCATGTGGGTTAGCTTAATCGTGCGAATGAGGGATGCGAATGAGTTCAACCATGTGGGTTAGCTTAATCGTGCGAATGAGCAATACGACTAAGTCCAGTCATGCGGTTGAATCGTGCGATTGGGATTCAGTCGTGCGATTGAGCTAATCGTGCGACTGAAGCTGTTATGGATGAAAAATTTGAAACTTGGAAACACTTTCACACCAAAAAATGATTTTTCACAAACCCTAATCTACCGTAAGTCGAAAAGTTTGAAACTTTTGAGTCATGCACACTTCAAAAACATTTTTTGAACTAAAACACGAATCTTTTGAATTAAAAACGTTAATTTTAACAAAATACCAATCGAATCCATGAAGAATCACGAGCCAATGCTCTGATACCACTTGTTAGGACCGTGTACGTACGGAGCACTAACTGATTCAACATGAAACCAGATCAAATAGTGCGGAATCATATTTGATTAGTGATCCAATCAGTGAGAACGACAACCTGATCGATCTAACGATTAAACAAACGTTACAAACGAGTAGAAATCAACCAGGAACGAAGCATGAAGTTGGATGGACGAACTAGGACGCTCTGGACGGCTAGGGTATAATAATCTTTGAAGTGTTCTGTTTTTCCACGAATTACATGGTATTTATAGGTTTTAGTGTACAGTCGTACGACTGAGCCATTAGCATGGATCAGTCGTGAGACTGAGTCAAGCGATTGATTTATACGCACGACTGGACTCTACAAATGGTTCAGTCGTATGACTGAGTCAGTCACCTGGTTCAGTCGTGCGACTGAACTAGTCTTATGACTCAATCGTGTGACTGATCCAGTCACCTAGTTCAGTCAAGCGACTAGTCCATAAGCATGGTCCACTATCATGGATGACCACAAGACTAAGTCAAACACATTTCTGAGTCATTACTAACTCAGAACTATGAATAACTACTACAAACCTATATATAATGCTCAGTCAAGTGTGTAGTAATAAACGTTATAAGAATACAATATAATCAATAGTAAATAGACATCCAAACATATATCATATTACAGTAATACCCTTGTATTACACATATGTAAGAAATGAAACACATAAATGTTTAATTACAATAAACTAGGGACATCATGTATCAACACGAATCAGGCATAAGAGGAAACAAAGGAAGAAGAAAAAGACACCTCTCAATCTGGGAAGTATAGTGAAACTAAAGGTTGATGCTGATGGGACACTTCTCATTCACAGAGACGGGTTGTCCACTGTTGGTGTGTGGGAACCAATATCACTGAAGAAGATGCTCATTGAAGCAATTCACACCATGAGCCAAATGGCCATTCACGTACTGAGTAAAGGCAGGATGAACGAGGCAAGTGACTTCTCCAACATGATTAAGTCCATCCTAAACCCATCTCTTCCAGACCCAGGTACAGCTCCAGAATCTCCAGTCCAAGCAACAGCTAAAGATCTAGCAGAATCTTCACAACCTCATCCACCATCAAAACCTTGAAGTACATGGGTTGTATAATCCTTAAGGGGAGTATTGTTGGACCCTGAAAGGATCATACATGCCAATTGAAGTGATGGGTGATGGTTGTTCTGTTGGCAGTCTCCCACAAGTCTAAGAAGGCATGCTGGAGAAAGACCAAGTGTTGGGTATCCACATTTATCTATGCGGATGACCAAAGAAAAAGTGTTTGTTCTTCCGCACATAGTCAATGAACAAATACTGTAAGTATTTGTTCATCCGCATTGGTTAATGCGGATGAATTAGAACAAATGACTAAGTATTTGTTCATCCGCATTAGTTAATGCAGATGCACAAGAAGAAATGTTGATAAGACTTTGTTCATCCGCATTAGTTAATGCTGACGACCAAACACTTAATGCTGATGAAGAATAAAGAAACGCTGATCAAGTCAAGGCATCCATATTAGTTAATGCGGATGTTTAACAACTAATGCGGATGAAGAAACTTTTGTACTTAGACTAGAAATCTGTCAAGGGTAATTTAGTCTTTTTGTACATGCTTTATGTCAGCCTATAAATAGAATATAATACACATGTTATGTAAGTTTTTCGTCAAGTTTGTCTCTGAGTCATATGTATTGTCATTGACTAAACTTTGTACCCAAGTTTTGATGTTTTAAGGTTATATTTTCACTGTTCAAGAAACCCTAAAAACATTCCGAAACATGTTTGTTCTACAATTAATACACAAGCATTTATGATTATTTTTACTACATTTAATGCACTCTAATTTGGTATTTCCACTACCTAATCACTGACTCAATCTACATATTCGATCTGTGATGACTCATACTCAGCAGAGAATATCATTCTCGGACCATAAAGTGTTGGGTTTGATAGAACACATAACATAGTTTAACCATTTGAACTTGGTAAAAACGCAGCGGAATAATAGCTTTATAACCTTGTTTATAAGCTGAAAATCAAGTTCTATTTGATGTTGTATGTTGTAAACAAACCCAAGAACAAAAGGATCTTTTTGTATGTGAATAATGCTAGCTATGTAAACATAAAACATGCATTATGGACAGCCATATAAAGGCTGCCATAAACTACCTTTCAGCAGCCCAAAAGGGTCGAAATGTTTGAAGGTGATGATGTTTTTGAGCAGCAAGCCTTCATGGTAGAGGACCTCAAATCGTGATACCCACAAGCCTTCCAAACACTTACTTGCTAGGTAGTGTTACACCAAGTCTTGTCCCACTTCTTAGACTCAAAAATCAGCCAAGAACAACCTTCAAAAGAGCCAAGAATCTTGGTTTTTTTGAGAGAAGAATGAGAGAAAAACTTTTGCTAGTGTGTGAGAGAAAGAGAGTGTAAGAATGCTAATCATGGAAGAGTGTAAGTATGCATTTAGTCTTGCAAGAAACAAGACATAAAATTGGATGTTCCCTATGACGGGTTTGTAAGAACATGAAACGTAGTTTAACCATTT
>BJCN01340080.1:0-12140 GCA_018326445.1 Flaveria brownii
GGGAGAGAGAGAAAGAAAGGGTTTTTTTCCAAATTTACACATTAGGTCCCTGTGGTTTCATGTTTTATTTATTTTATACCCAAAGTCATTATTATTATTATTATTATTATTATTATTATTTATATATATATGGGTATTATAGAATAAAGCTCGGTTGGCCGCGAATGAGAAATCCCAGACTGTAGGGATCGATTGTGATAACACTTTTAGCCCAGTTGTTAAACCGACCACCATTCGAACGGTTCTTAGTATCGTAGTTTCTCAGTCTTGGCCTATTCATCAGTTGGATGTCAAAAATACCTTTTTACATGGGGATCTCAAGGAAACAGTCTTTATGAATCAACCTCCCGGGTTTGTCGATCCTCAACATCCAACTCATGTGTGTCGTCTTAAAAAGTCTTTATATGAATTAAAACAGGCTGCACGGGCATGGTACACTCGGTTTTATAACTACATTACATCTCATGATTTTAAAAGGAGTACTTATAACACATCACTTTTTACTTATAATGTTAGGAACAAACAAGCACATTTACTTCTTTATGTAGACGACATTGTTCTCACTGCTTCTGATTCTCGCATTTTATCAACAATCATTGGTACTCTTTCCAGAGAGTTTGCTATGTCTGATTTGGGATCTTTGCACTATTTTTTAGCAATCACGACCACTCGTAATGATAAAGATTTGTTTTTATCCTAATCATCTTACACGCGAGATATTCTTCATTGAGCAGGGATGACAAATTGCAAAACCACTGCTACTCCTATTGATGTGTCAGCCAAAATTAGCACCACCGAGGGCCCCCTTTTGGGCAACGGTACTCTTTATCGCACACTTGCTTGGGCACTACAATATCTCACGTTCACTCATCCAGATATCACCTATGCTGTACAACAGGTTTGTCTTTTTATACATGCCCCACGGGAGTCACACTTTGCTTTTATGAAGCGTATTTTGTGATATCTTAGTGGTACAATTGACTATGGCTTATGGATTGTTCCTTCCACTATTATCTCCCTAACCACTTACTCGGATGCTGATTGGGGAGGGAGCTCGGATTCTAGAAAATCTACCTCGGGCTATTGTGTTTTTCTTGATAATAATTTAATCTCGTGGTCGTCTAAGCGACATGCTATTATATCTTGGTCTAGTGCCGAGGCAGAATACCGGGGGGTGGCTAATGCAGTGGCAGAGACCATTTGGTTGCGCAACTTGCTCTTGGAGTTACATGTTCCTTTGCCAAAAGCTACTACTGTATACTGTGATAATGTTTCAGCTGTTTATCTATCTCACAATCCGGTACAACATCAGCGTACCAAACACGTGGATATTGATATCCGCTTTATTAGGGAAAAGGTTTGTTTGGGACAGGTCCGTGTTTTGCATGTTCCCTCTTCGGCTCAATATGCCGATATCTTCACCAAAGGTCATCCGCGACAGTTGTTTCAAGAGTTTCGGTCTAGTTTGCGCGTTCGTCCTACTACCACTCAAACTACGGGGGAATAGTAGAGTATGATATATTTGTTGATGATTTTGTAATTATCCACTCCTTATTTATTATTGTATTCTCTCCCTATATAATGGGAGTTAGGGGTTGATAATTATTGGAGAAATACAATTATCATAATAACTTTTAATGACATTCAACCCGAGATCCTGATCAAAGCACAAAAGGGGCTTGAAGAAATTGATGGTAAAATCAAGAAAATGATGGTATAACATCAAAACAGCTCTGAAAAATAGTTGAAGGCTTAAAATTATTTAGAGTATGTTTAAAACCAAAAATTCTTTGGAAGTTTGGATTTTACCCATTTCAACCCACAAAAGTATTAATTGGGCAAAGCGCATATACGGTCACTTGAAAAGAATTGAAACAAACAAATGTTTGATTTCAGTTATTTACTGTTTTGTTCATATGAAAGGAGGGAAAAATATAGATCATGATATGATGAAATGAACTCATAGTTTGTTATGATCACTTGTGATAGTTAGTTGATATGTTGTTATATATGGTAGTTAGATTGTTACTTGTTTTCAGCTTCCAGCTCGATCTCTATATATATAGCTACACCCACCTTTTTACTATCTCTAAAAACTTTTGTTATTCATTTTGCTAAAAAAATAAAAATAAAAAGTTGTTTCTTAACTTTGACCGTTCTATTGTGCTTCTGGGTTTTGACGCATATATATAAGTATCCAACCATATGACTCTTAAAAGATGCTGCTTCTCTACTATATATATATGTATATACATCATATCCACCCTTGAAGTTTTTCATTTTAAGTTTTTAAACTTGATTTGCTAAAACATTTTATTAGATCGATAATCAACCAGAAACTCAACATGCATAAATCAACTCTCTAATCCATGTCAATTCTAGTTGTTGTGAGTGTTTAAAGTGTAAAGAAACCAAAGGTATAATCAGTCCAATTTGAATGCTTTTAATTTAGCTTTAGTGACCCTTTTTGGTACATGAGATTAGAGGTAACAACCAGCATGATTAGATGTATGAGGGTCCATATATAACCTTAATGCTCGTCCTCAACCGCAAATTTTGTTAAAAGTTAAGCGCATATATATAAATACATATCAAATCAAGAATCGTGTATGCTAATCGTATTTTTGGCACTAAATGAAAATTCATAACAAGATGAGCCTTAGCCTCCTATAAACAAGGGATTCATTGGACACCATTATCATGTTGAACCAGTGAAACGCGCTCTAGCTTAGGGGCTTTTTAGAGACGAGTTGAACCCCATAAATCTCTTTGGGCATTGATCGCGTAATCAATCAACTACAAAAGTGTTCTTTAGGATAGTTCCTATTAATGCTATGATATCATGATCAAATTATGCATTTCTTAAAATCTAAAACAAATGACACAACCATTAAGCATCTTTGAATATTGCCTCACAGTATGGATCGAACATACACAAATCTTTATAAGATCTAATCACAATAAACAAAAGATTTAATTCAACTTCAGTTTTAATTAAATTCAGTTTTAATTAAGATATAAACTTGTTTAAATTCACACTAAATAAACTTCTATTGGATTTTTTCGAGCAACTCCTAATATATTATTATTAGCCATATATACCTGCATCTTACAAAATTTAACCTCTCGATCTCTTGAACATACTAACATAGGGATACACACCTTACCACCCATGACATATGAGATATATAGTGTGATCATATCACTATCCAACATTAAACTTAAGATAGCACACACAAAAATAAAGACAAGACACTCAAATTCATGATCTTATTTCATCAAATAAAACTTCTCATCACACATAACAGATAAAAAAGACATGATGGAAGGATAGCAAATCATGAAAACCGACAAACCCTAATTTGCAAATGAACTCATCACCAAAACACATGTACACACACTTAACCAAACGCCAATAACACAACACACAAATCCACAATACTCGATCGTAAATAGACGAATCATCATTCAAACTTTTGATCATCACTTACCCATATCCAACTAAATCCAATAATTATGCATTTATGCTGATCATCATGGTCAAAAACTCAAACAGCTTCAGGTTCCACTATCCTCCTGTGGAAGCTGCGGTGGCACCCGCATGCAGCACATATGAGCGCACCCTCGGTCCCCTCGGCGGTGCTAGCCATGAACTCCCTACACCCATCAAGGGCGTACCCATCAACCTCAAGGGCTAGGTTCCTTTGACACTCTCCATACCTCACATGTATCCGAACCTCGTTCGATGAATATGTCGAATCCAACGGCTGCGGTTCGGTGCTAAAAGCCATTTTCTTCTTAGCCATTTCTTGATGATGTTGGTGAAGGTTGCTAACAAAACCTTAGCCATTTATATCCAATGTTGTAACGGTCTTCATGAAGGATGCATGATGTTTGAATAAATTGCAGGTTTAGTCCTTATATTTTGAATCTCTTGCTATTTAAAGGTCTTAACATTTCTTCCTCATGGTTTCATTCTTTCAATTTCTTTCACTCATCAATAAGATGTATTTGTACAGATATAACAGTTTCTTAATTGGTATAACATCGACAAGATGTATTAGTTAAATGTACTATAACAATTTGTATCAATTCTTATAAAACTTACTTATATATTTTTATATCAAATTTTACGGAACTTATTAATATACTTGTAGCTAGGTGGGTTATTTACACTAAATTTGTATTATATTCTTTATAATACTATATTATACCAATTAAGGTAATACTTTGTCTTATAAATATAAAAATGTATTTTAAATACAACTCGAATTTAAATAAAATTATATAAATATGTTAACAAAAGAATTTAATAGTACTATGTATTTAGATATTTTTTTGAAGTTAAATATTACAGGTTTAAAAAGATCAAATTATATAGAAAAAGAATTATTGTAAAAGAAATACAAATTTAATATTTATAAAGTTGAGTTCACTCCCCCATATAAGCAAACTTGATGAGATCGGTACACTAGGTTGTAAATTGTCTAGAAATTAAACATGCTTAAAAAAGTTATAGAAAAGTCTCGTTAAATTAACTTTCTAGACCACGTAAAAAACAAAATATATCATTATCCCATTGTCATCACCATCACCAGGTTGCAAATTGTCTAGAAATTAATTTAACATGCTTCAAATTTCTATGTTTTATATCAAAATACGTCTTATTGGGTATTTATGAGTTATGATGTCTTGATGGGTAGATCTTACAAAATAATAAGTCGTTCTAGCATGTGCGTTATATTGAGTTTGATCTTAATATGTTATTATGGGTTAAATTGATTTATAAATGGCTCATGAATGCACGTTGAAGGACAAATGAAGAGCGAGCTAAATGTAAGCACGATCATAAGATATTGAAAGAAAGAAATTAATAGGAGAACATGACACAAGAATGGAAGCACCACAAACTGGAAAAGATATGCAACGCCAGTATAAACATTCAAATAAAAGTATTTTTGTGTTCAACTTTCACCTTTAACGAATAAAATGATCTAGGTTGGATCAGAGATTTAAAAAAAAAAATAATATTGTGATCGACTTTTTACCAAAATTAAATAATTAATTCGTACTAGATAAATATGATAAAATAAATATAAGCCAAGTTAATAATAATATGACTGTTAAAAATAGATTTACTAATAATAATAAAATAAAGTCAATAAGAACAAAATTAATATATATAAGATAAATTTAATAGTAACAATATTAAAAAATAGAGTTTTAAATAATAATAGTATGAACACAGTTTCCGACAAATTTTCGATGAAATATAATAATATATTAGTAATTATTCAGTTCGCTTTCCAACTGTTTTTTCGATGAAAATTACATATTTTTAGTATTTGGTCAGTATTTTGTCATTAAATTAGGGTTTTTATTGCCTAAGTAGATGTGTATGAAGTTTAGCTCTTTTCTAGCACTGGTTGCTAGCTACTATATTCCCTCACATGAATTTAGATGTGTTGCATGATATTGTGTAGTTTTTTATATTTTTCTAATTTCAAATTTGTTTGTTTTGTGCATGAGTAGGCTTATAGTAAAAATAATTGTAGAGGACTAATCAAGGCTCGGCAAAACATTTGAAGACTGAATAAAGACGAATTCGTTAGACTGCTTTGCGTGAAAGACACAGTCACGCGAAATGAAGTATTCACGTGACAACTGGTTCCACGCGAGAGGCTGCTTCCGCGCGAAAGGCTTAGCCGCGCGAAAAGCATGTCGCGCGAGAACTGTGTGTTTAGTATAAATAGTCTAGTTTTCGTTTTGTAATTAAGCTTTCGTTCATATTTCACTCCTTTACTGTGTGTTTTCGCACAAGACCTGTAATAGGTTATTTTGATTCAATATATCAAGCATTTTTTATCAATTCGATTCTTCTTTCATGCCAATCATGTTTACATTCCGCATTCACATGATTGAGATCGTGTTTTGATTGTTTCTGGGAGATATTCACGGTTTTACAATAATACTTAATGTAAATAACCTAAGAAATATTTATGTGTCTGACAAATGTATTTCTATTGTTTTAAAAAGATGACATTTTGATAATTGTATCAAATACGTTAAGTTATTGTATCTTATACGTTTATTGTGTCAAATATCAATCTATTATGTCATATATTTTATATCACTTGTTATATGTATTTATCATTGTGTTTTACTTTTTAAATTATTTTATCTTATTTTTATCGTTGTTCTATAAATTATATCGACTTGTTATCTATTATTATGTTTTACAATTGGAAGTACAAAAAGATATACTTTCATCAATTTATTTTTTAAAACTAGTATGAGCTTAAAACGTATTGAATCATTTTGTGTTTTATGTTTTAAATCATCGTGTTAAAGATAACTTAATCTGTTATTTTTGTCATTGTTTTTATAGATTATATAATCTTGTTGTTATTTATCATCGTGTTTTACAATTACAAGTATACAATGAAGTTATTTTACCTATGTATTTTTTAAAACTAATAGTTTTTAATATTACACAATGATAATCAAAAAACACAGTGAAACATTATGTTATTTTGTTAATTTTTTAATGTATTAGATTAATTAATTTTAATTTATTATTGTGTTTTACATATTAGAGATAAACAATAATGTTATTTCATTATTATATTTTTTAATATTTATCATTTTAGAAAAAAAATAGTAATTAAAAAATCAATATAACTAATAAAAATATAAAATGAACTGCACTAAAAACACAATGACGATATATCAGCTTAAATACGTAATAAATTATTATCTTTTTATATAACAATGACATACTCGTTTTAAAGATTATAAAACACTCATTTTAATGTTGTAATTTTCATAAAAATATAATTTCGTACATTAAAGTTATGAATGTTTAAGAAAGTCAAAAAAGTGGTTATTACTAAAATACCCTTGTAACAAACTTTAATTTATAATTTGATCTCAACTATTAATAAAAGATATTGATGGTTAAGGTTAACTATTTTATTACCCGTCGCGCGTTGAGGTGGTAACGTACCCGCGATGATAAATTATAGAATACAATTGAGCCGACTAGTTTTCGAACTAAATTCACGTCAAAATATAGAGTAAATCAAACCTATAATGTTGGATGAAAACATATTATATTTTACTCGACCTTTTGCAAACATATTTGTGTCAAAACGTAGACCAGCGTAAACTTGCCAACTCGTAAAAGGTCAAGTTTCATTTTTATAAAACTAATATTTTTTCTAAAAATGAGTGTGTCTTTTCAACTGGTAAAACTAATAAACTTGCCAGAGTAGATTACAGTTTTTTCTAAAACTAATATTTTTTATAAACAACGTATCTTTTTACACATATGAAATATTAAAACTGGTCTCTTTTTAAAATAAAAGTTTTATATAAAATTATTTTTCTAAAACATTTAAAAAAATAAATAAAAACCTGAAGCTTTTAAACGATGAGATATTTATAAAAATGATAATATTTCAAAGAAAACTTTTATAAAATACGGAAGTTTATTTTAAAACAAAAGTAACTAAAAACCATAGTTTTGAAATAATGAGATTTTTATTAAAACAAACATTTTTCAAAAACAATATTCTTAGAACGAAAGTAGTTACTCACACGTAATTTTAATTTTTTTCAAAATAAAAGTGTTAAAAAATAATAAAAATATTTCATTAACTATAGTATTTATTCACAAGTAATTTTAGTTATATCTTATATCAAATTATTGTTTTATATTTTTTAACTTCTACCTCCAATCATTTGGTTGAGGGGTAGTCTCATGACTTCCTTTAAGGGAGGTTGTGAGTTCGAGTCCTACTAGCAGCAAAATGTAATTGGTGGGCTGGGTTTTATCGCAGTGGGCCTTCGGGCGGCAGGTTTTCCCCGAAAATGATGGTTGATGGGTTTGGGCTACCCAGTATTGTCTGTGCTCACGAGCGTATGGGGTGTCTTTTCGCTATTGGGGTACCCTGGGTAGCAGGGCTTTAATTAGTTGGCTATTCAAAAAAAATTTTCTAACTTCTCATTAAATTTTTAATATTTTTTATTTAACTCTTGTAATATACGTGATTATAACCTATGTTTAAACTTTTAGTTATAAGATAACAAAAGGCAGACACTGGTCGGTTACTTCCAATCTAGTGGTGATTTTTTTAGAAAAAAATGATGCATCTTTAGATACGGGTAACCGACAAATTAACAACAAAATATGGATTACTGGATAACCAATAAGTAATTGGTCGCTAAATCATCATGATATTGCTTCCAATTTTTTCACAACCAAATATTATCATGATATTGCTTCCAATTTTTTCACAACCAAATATTTACAGTCCATCAGTAATTAAATGATCATCTCCAAATAGAGTTAAACAAACAAACATACCCAGTATGTTTCACTGAGAGTAGGGTCTGGGAGGGGTAGGTGGTGGTCAGTCTTTCCTTTATTTTAGGAGACAGAGAGACCACTTCCAAAAATACCGTTTTCAAATAGAGTCCTAAGTAATAAATAAAATAGGGTATCTATGATGTGCTTTTCTTGTTACTTGGCTGAGAACTAATACTAAATAAATTATTTTCTGAACGGCAAATTTCTTTTACACTAAATATCATATATAAAATTTCTTATACTTAAAAGAATTTAAATTCATTTTATTTTTATGAAAGACAAAAGACCATAACGCTATATTATGGAATGTAAATTTTCTTTTCCCAATTGAAAACACTCAAAACTATTCTTCTTTGTCCAACTCACTAATTTACCTCTTTCGTGCACTCATTTAAAAGTATAATATGTTGGTTTTCATGCGTTTTAAATTGTCATAAAAATGTAAAAACTAAACATTCATATATGCTATTCTATCTTAACCATTAATCTTTACTTATACATAAATATCGTGAGGGACATTAGCGACACTTTTAGTTAGTATGTAACAAAAATTCATTTTTAAATGCCAACTAGGTAATATCGTCTACCCGCGCTTCGCAGCGGTGTTTCGTAATAATATATTTCCATATTAGAGGGCTCAGAAACAGAGAGTCGTCGTGGTTATAAACACTGTTAGTGATTACAGACAGTCGTTTGTCACGTCATTAAACACGACATCTTTATTCATCGTCATTGTCTGTCGATGATTGATGCTAACTATTACTACTAACACAACTTGCATAAACAAAAGGCGACCACCTACGTCCGGCAGAACCCTCACAAACCCTTTCTCCTTTCTTATAAACCTAAGCAAGGGTAAAAACAAAAAATACAAAAGTCTTGTGGCCAACAAAAAAACTATGACATACCTACTATTCATTTTACTTATAAAATTAATATTATGTAATATTATGTAATTAGTCTACCTATACAAAGTTAGACTTTTCCAGAAAGGAAAATGAGAGTACAAAGTTAAACCATCACATTTTTAATCATGCATAGGCTTACTTTAAAGTGGAAACCACATTAATCTAGAATGGTTCTAGTTCCAACAGTGAATTGATTATCCAAAGGCTTAAGTAATTAAGCATAGTGTAAAAGGTGATTCCTTTCTTTATAAAGGAAAAACACTACTCATAATAGAGCTTTCACTTCATGTTAATTAGTAGATCTAAAGTGATTAGTTTCTTCTCATATGGGCCCTAAGCTATATATGCTCAAAAGTAATTTGGTTTCGACATATAAGACACTTATAGCATCTTAACCAAAAATTTAACGTGGATTTGACACCTCTTTTCTTTATTTACATTATCACCTTGAATTTTCATTGCGCCCCTCCTCGAAATATTAGTGTTCAAAGTGATCAGGGTATCTTCTTTGTTTACAACGTGTAAAAAAGATTATTACTAATATGATAAGTTAAATATTATAGCAAAATAAGTAAAAAATGAAGAAGATAGAATAAATTAACACAATCCTAGTTAATAAAACTGGTAATGGAATACATCTAACACTTTTTTAAGCCTTAGAATTATGTGAAAACTAGCAAGGTCTATTTAATGAATTTAAAACTCCTAAGTTGGCGAATATTCTTTTTAAACGAGTTTAATGGAAAGTGTTTGGTAAATAATATTATATCTATAACATTTAAATGCTAAAATATACGATAATCAACAGATTAAATGATTATTGGTTAGGAACTGAATGATAGAATGTCATAATTTACTTCAAAAAATACACATATTAAGTCAATGATAACTTTAGTACTATATAAAACATATTAGATGCGTAAAATTGGAAATTCATTTGTTTCTGTAAGACGCGCTCTTTCGGTTCCTCTTTACCCTTCGCCTCCAATCACCTGAATTGAACCGATCGGTCTCTTACCCTCCACCTTCGGTATTTTCATTGTTTTTGTAAGACGCGCCCTATGGGCTCCTCCTCCGCCTCTTTCTCCATCCTTCAGTTACATGCGACATTTTCACCTCCAGCTCAATCGTCGCTCCATTCAAGAATCAATGGCATTCAGTTATCATTCAATCACTTTCAGGTTTGCCACTATTTATAAATAGGTCTCTTGGATTCAATTTTCATAGCAATTCCATGTTCCATTGTTAATTTGGTCAAATTGTACATAATTTCCAATTCATTAGTGAAATAGAGATGTTTAGTTGTTAATTTGTTGACAAAGCTTGTGAGTATTAGGATTTTCTCAAAATTTTCATATAAAAACTCGTCCTCGGATCTGATGTCGACAAAAACACATACATACACTTAAATTGGAGATTAATTCTTGAAATATTGCAAATGCATGATTATTAGATCTAGAAACAATAGGTCTAGATCATTTTGTATAGGCTTATAACTTTAATCAATTCATGTAATAAATGATTGTAACTCACTATCTTTTTGTATGCATTAAGTATATAAGTTAACCCATATATGTGTTGCTTGATGTGAATGATGTCAGGTAAAAGCAATATACTTGGTGAATTTCTTGAAATCGACCAAGTGTAAGAAACATCTACGGATGAACATATTTGTCATTCCGTAGATATGTTTCTTAAAAGACAAAACATCCGAATATCTTCTACGAATAACCATCAGTATTCATTGATGTACAAACACCACAAGATAGAGCAAAGTTCCTGCGGAAGTGCAATCTCCTACGAAAGAGCAAGTTCCTGCGGAAGTTCAATCTCCTACGGAAAAACAAGTTCCTACGGAAGACAAAGTTCCTACGGAAGAGCAAAAACACTTGGACACATCTTACAAGTGTTACAAGTCAATAAGTCAACAAGTCAATTACGAATCCCAAGATATCCAGTGTTTCCTTAACAGACTCATAATTATCTATAAATATGAGTCCTAGGTTTCATATCAACGGATCGAACACAAGAGCATTATTACGGAAAAAACACATCACATCACACAATCAAACCCTAGCCGCCGTCACATCAATACATCAACAACAATACGATCGAAGCAGATTTATTCATAGCATTCATAAATTATTCTTTTGTAATCATTATTCAGTTTTAATAAAATACATTTGAATCAATTCTTGTTTGCTTATTTATTGCATATACATAATTGTGTTCGTCATAAGAAGCATTAATTTTAATATTAAATCTTTAAATTAAAACAATTAAGTAACGGTTAATAATGATTCTGTAATCATTAACTTGATTCCATTCTAATACTGATAATTGATGTTTGCGATCTTAGGATTCACAGGTGGTATCAGCGCCAAGTGCTCATTGATTTAGATAGATTGATCTATCAGTATTAGAATTGTTTAATTGTCTCTTTGTTTAATCATTTAAAATCGTGATTTATCTTTCAGCAAGCCCTGTTTCATTGCTTGGTTAATTTAGATTTATATTCACATTAATTGATCAGTAGATCTGAGTTATTAATTGATAGACATTAATTGTTTAATTATCATTGAAAGGAGTGACTGATTTGTGATCATAATAACTAAATTATCACTAATTAAGTTTTGTCACTGATTAGTTCATTACCTAACAGAAACTCTTTTATAGTTAAATTCTTAGACTTTAACTAAAATGAGTACTTTTGGTGGATCATACCAACATCCAAAGTTGGAAACAAAGGCGGATTTCAAATCCTGGAAAATCAAGTTCAGGAATCATGTGAATTATAATGATTCCGACTTATGGGAATCAATAACTGAAGGTCCATATATTCCACCCACCCTTGGGCCGGA
>BJCN01340088.1:0-11562 GCA_018326445.1 Flaveria brownii
TTTCACAAAGCTAGTTTATGGAAAGAAAAATCAAGTAATGTGTCTGATAGTGAAGATAAGAAAAAGAAAGATGTGCCCTCATCCTCTGAAGGTCAGTGGGTTGAGTTCATGATGTGAGATACCTCTGGGACACCCAGGCCAGTTAAGGCTTGGGTCCTAAACCTAAACTAATCATATCCTTTGTATGTGCAGGGTGTCCACTACAACGGTATCACTAATACCTGGATTATTGATAGTGGGGCTTCCAGGCACATGACCGGGAATTCGTCCCTCCTTTTCAACATCAAGCAAATTAAAGGGGGAAACATATCATTCGCTGGGAATAAAGGAGGTTACATCACCGCACAAGGCGAAGTGGGAAACGAGAAAGTGAAGTTTGACAATGTCAACTACGTTCAGCAATTGCAAAACAACTTACTTTCTGCCTCCCTAATCTGTGATAAGGGATTTAAGGTTGTGTTTGACAACAAGAAGTACTACATACTGAAGAAGGAGTATGTCATCCCGAAGGAGCAAGTTCTAATGTCGGCTTCAAGATATAACGACCTATATGTCTTGGACCTATCAAAAGCCTCCATAACTGAGTCTACTGCTCAGTGCTTCTTGTCAAAAGCAACAGAAAGAGATTTAGTTTCCTGGCATAGGAGAATGGAACACATCAATCCTAGGAAGATGAATCATTTGGTTCAGAATGATCTGGTGGATGGAATTACTGTCAAGAACTTCCAGCTTCCAGACTTCTGCATAGCATGCAGACATCTCCAGATATCAGGCAAAACCTAAAGTAAATCATCTAATTGGGGTAAAAAGGATTTTTCATTATCTGAAGGGTACTCCAACACTTGGGTTGTGGTATCCTCATGATGATGACTTTGAGCTTACAGCGTATAGTGACTCAAATTATGGTGGTTGCAAGATGAATTACAAGTCAACATCAGTGGGATGTCAGTTCTTTGCCAGACGATTAGTCACCTGGCAGTGTAAGAAGCAGACGTCGGTTGCTCTATCGACATATGAAGCTGAATACGTTGCCACTGCAGGTTGTAGTTCTCAAATTATCTGGGTTCAACAGCAAATGCGAGACTACGGTTTATAATTTTCTAACACCCCTATTTTTTTTGATAATTCTATTGCTATTGCTGTCACTAAAAATCTAGTCCAACACCCTAAGACTAAACACATCAGTGTTAAATATCACTTTATATGTGACTGTTTTGAAAAGCAATTAATCAACGTTGTTAAAATTAATACGTATTTTTAACGCGCCGACCTCTACATAAAAGCATTTGATAAACCTCAGTTTTTATATCTCTTAGAGGTCAATGGCGTTAAAAAGAAAAGTGATGTGATTTCAGAAGAATCAAGTTCTTAGTTCGTCTTTATGTTTTATTTTCTTTTTTATTTTTTTCTTTATTTTATTTTCCTGTCTTTAAAAATTCCAAAAACACAAAAGGATTTTCGGTTTAAAAAACAGGGGCGGGCAGATAAGCTGAAAGCAAAGAAATCAAATCTGTGAGATTGATTCAAAACTATAAAAAATGATAGTACACAGGGAACTAATTGTTTAGGACATCAAAAAGACTTAAATGTTCAAAATGTTATATTAAAATTATAAGTCTGAGAAGGATAAGCCAAATAAAGGGAAAATGATAATAAACTAGTCTGTCACTGAGGTTGCATAAAGAAAGTAGGCATAGGGGTTGCTAGTCCATTATATGATATGTCGGTAGATTCAACACAATAGAAGAGCAGAATTCATTGGTGAAACAAATTAAAACTAAATCGTTCAACTAGCTGTGGGTTTCCATCTTATCCCTGGTTAACATAATCAGCGTGTTTCAAATAAGGGGTGACGAGCAAAATAAACGCCACAAATGTGTGCAGATGACAATAAAAATGAGCAAAGCACATTTAAAAATAGTTAAATGCAATCAAGATAATGACTAATGTTGTTGGTGCGTAATGTGTAAAAGAAAAGTGCTCAAACAAGAAGATAGGTTGTGTGCCTCTCTGCTATGTGATGGCACTGACTTGAGGATAAGCATAACCTAAATATTCTAGAATTCATTGTTGTTTGCGCTTCTCTGTTGTGCAATGGCACTAACCTAAGGCTTGGCATCTCTTTGAAAGCTCTTAGAATAGTTTCTTCTTGTTTAAACCCGTAGACCGCTCAAAAATCTCCTGAGGAATGTTGATTACCATATAAGCGTGGGATCCACAAATGCTTGTTGAAATAATAAACCTAACTAATCATCAATATTAGTCAAAAATCTGTGTATGGATTTAAGTGGACAAATATACTAAGAATCATCGTGGCTGCAATCCTCGACAGTCAAAATCACTGTGTGCTTCTTACAGTTCTAGTATGATTTCCTGTAAGTGCTTTTGACTCTCAGACAAATAGGAATAAGTTAAACAAACATATATAAAAGGGTCCCAAATGATTATATTTACACCTGTATTATTCCATATGAATCTTTCCAGATATGATAAAAACAAATTGAGGCTATTCTGCTCAGGGGAAGAATTCAATTAAATGATATTTAAAAGTTTTCAACCCACCTCAAACAAAAATACAAAAATATGTCCTGTTGTGTTTTAATTTAAGTTGTTTTCTGTTTTATTTATCAATTCTGTGTCAATGTCAGACTATGTAACTAGATGAACTCTGTGAATCATAAATTGAAAGGGTCACGGCTGAGGTGACCAAATTGTGGTGAATTTAAAAGGATCATATCTGAGATGATCAATGTTTGAAAATTAAAAGGATCACGTCTAAGCTGATCAAATGATATCTGTTAAAAGATCATGTCTAAGATGACCATTGGTCATAACGTTATACATCAAAAGTTAAATTTGAGTGTGTGGAAATTTATGAAGTCAAAATCATAAGTATGAATCAATCGCACGATTGGATCATAAGTATGAACCAATCGTATGATTGAATCATAAGTATGAGCCAATCACACGATAGGACCATAAGTATGGGCCAATCACATGATTGGACCGTGAGTATGGGGAAACCATGCGATTGGATCATAAGAATGAACCAATCGTACGACTGAATGAAGGAGTCTGAGTTAGTCGCACGATTGAACCCCAGTCACACGGTTGATTCATGCGCATGGGTCCAATCGCACGACTGAACCCCAAAACAGTATAATAGGAGGCTCAGTCGGCCGTAAACCCTATGCAACTTCAAAACTCTCAAAAACCTCTTAAGACCCAGACACTCTGCCTAAATTTCCATTATTACTTTTACTCTCTGATTCTGTTTTTGACCATATCTTATTCATCTACAGGTACTAAGTGACTGAAATCATGACGAATAAGGGGTTTAATCGAACCAACAATGACCGAAATTGTTAAAATCAAGATCCGGGAAAAAACCCCTAAAACAGACCACTTAACTGAACACAAACATTGATTTAAATGAAATTAAGTGTTATTTCAAGTCCCTGCCAACCTAATGAATCTAAACACAAAGTGTACCTTAACGTTTTCATAAAGATTCAAATTTATGGTGTCGAACAGTGCAAGATGCGAATGGACAGGCTGATGAACTTCAGTCACACGATTGAGCCAGACGCGTGATTCAGTCGCACGATTGAATCAATTGGTGTCTCAGTCGCACGACTGACTCAATCGCATGGCATAGCATACGACTAAGTTCAGTCGCAAGCTCAATCATACGACTAAGCTCAGTCGTATGGTTCAATCGTACAATTGAATCAGTTGATCACAATTTGTTCAATTTCAATTGTTATTTCTAATGAACGGATCTAACGTATATGTTTCCTGTGTTATAGCAACATGGCTGAGAGATGGACGATGAACACCAAGCACAACATTTGTGGTCATTCGGATGCTACTTCTTGGAACGCTTCTGTGTTCACCGGGATTATTGCCTTTCTACGTAGATCGAAGATCTACAAGGCCATCTCCACTCCGTGCACACCATACAGATCTATTCAGCAGGCATTCTGGGAGAATGCCTCCGTCGACCGATCAGTTGAGCCTTACTGTATCCGGAGCTCTATATTTGGACAAGATATAGAGATCGGGGAAGACGACCTATGCAGGGTCTTGGATCTGGGTGAGGACGGAACCTATCCAACCAAGTTGCATCCTCTAACAGTTCGGGGATGCTTCTTAAGGATCAAGTACGCCGGCGACATCAATGTCGGCGTGCTGAACAAGAGCAACATGTGCCCCCAATTTAAGTATTTGGCACATGTGATCCTTAAGTGCATAGCCTCCAGGCGTGGAGAATTTGACGAGATGTCTGACCAAATCCAGAACACATACGTTGCGCTGGTACTGAACCACCCGTTCAGTTTCTCCTGTACGTTCTTCACATACTTGACAGAGAACATAGAGGCCAAGGGCAAGGAAGGATTTTGTATGTATCCGCAACTCTTACAGATGATTATAGATGAGAAGCTTCCTCAGCTGCCCAAGGAGACAGACGCTGCTGTGATTTTAGAGGTGATGGATGACACCACATTGGGTCGGATGAAGGTATACAGGGGGAAGCAGGTGAAGCCCCCGGTTAGGAGACTGTTCGGCCATCTAGCCAACAAGGATTACGTGGCGCCAGCTCGTAAGAAGTGGCGTCACGATGACAGTGACTCAGACGTTAAGCCCATAGTGGTTCCTACTTATAATCACAACGATGATGATGATGACCACGATGATGGTCAGGATGGTGGCGATGTTGGCACGTCTACTATATCTCCACCACCTCCATATAGTAGTGCTTCTGCTCCCGATGGATCTGAGCAGGTTGCTATCCACCAGGACTTCCTGGTTAACGAAGAAGATAAGGAGTTAGATGAGGAGCCTCTAACGAGGAATGTTGGTAGCTGTGTCGTGGCTACCGATAGGGGAAAAGAGTCGGTTGGGGGATGCCAGGCTGGTTCAGAGGGTGGTGATGCTGATATCACTGATCCTACTTACACACCTGACCAGCCCATTAGCCCAGGGGGAGCCCAGATTGCAAAAGGCTCGAGGAGGAAGAGAATGGCCCAGCCTCACGGCAAGAAGGTCAAGAGGTGAAGGATTGTACTGATTACCTCTTCCACCACCACAGCTACTACTCCCACCACTCCTACCACCACTACCACCACTCCTACCACCACTGCCACTACTACAGCCTCCACTACACCCACCACCACACCTCCAATACCCACATAAGTTCCACCACACCCCACTTTTATCCCTACTCCTATCTATACCACATCCACCACCACACCTACCATACCCAAACCAGGTCTTTCCACCTCATTCACACCTCCCCAGGGATCTTCTCTACCCACTGTTGGGTTAGAGGAGCAGTTGGCTAGCCTCAACAGATTGGTACTCAAGCTGCTCATGACAAATGATATGAGAGCTAACTAGCTAAATCAGTTGATGGCAGTCAATACTGCTCAGGGCAAACAAATAGCCCATCTGACAGAGAGGGACACTGCACACGAGAGAGCGTTTGCTAGAGCTCACAGTGCCCTTACTGCACAGAATAAGCTACTGATGGCATCTGTTAAGAGGATTGAGGAGGTGGAGAAGAAGAATAAGAAGCTGATGCTAAGACTGAAAGGGACAAAGGGTGAGCCCTTGAAGATAAAAGGAGATGGTGATGATGGAGATGATGATGATGACGATTCTTAAGACGATAAATCAGATGATGATGATGATGAGGTTGAGGCGGGAGGAAGTGGAAAAGATAAGGAGGGAGATGATAAGGATGAGCATGATCCGGAAGGTGATGCATCTGCATCAACCTCAAATCCATCTGCTCGGGAGAGGCGCATGAAGCGTAATCAAGATCAAGGACCCTCTTCCTCAGCTCCTCAAGCTGAAGAAACGAGCGAACAAGGAAAAAGTAATGATTAGATGTCTTTGTATTTGAAAACTTTTGTACTTGAATTATGTATTACATTAATGTAATTAATGATTATTAATGCTTAATTATCTTGATTAATGAATTATGTTTTATGTGTTGAATGTTTAATCAAACAGATGAAGCTCAACAGACGGATGACTATGACGTCGCCCCCTTCAGCAAATCAAGACTCAGCTAACCATGATTCTTGATTTGCAAGGGATCATAAGGCGATCTGTAAGCTATACTCCTGAGGAAGGATAGATCATCCATGATCTTACTGATGAGCAGCTCGTTGACATGTTTAGACTCAATCCAGATGAGCTCTTCAAAGATGCTCCCGAGGTCGATGTTGTGACTGATGAGGACCTACAGGATGTGGATGAAATTGACATAGAGGATATCACTTCAGAAGAGTATTCTCAGTACACTGACCAATAGGGAAACATTATCCCCAACTTGGGTGAAACATTTAGAAGTGCTACTTTCGAGAAGTTGGATGAAACAGAGAAGGAAAAGGAAAAAGAGGAAGGAAAAGCCCAAGCTATGGACGCAAATATCGATCCAAAGAAGGCTGAGTGGGCAGCGTGTTTAGATGAGATAAAAGCCCAACTAGTTCATCCAAAGTCAAACCCTACACCAAAATCTATCGAGTGAAGAAGCATAAGAAGATGTCAGGTAAGATTATCAGTTGGGCATATTTTGAGGACTTGGATGCATACGCAGTTAAGAGAGAGAAGGGGATTGAGTACTTCAGATATCCTCATGATCTAAAGACTCTTCCCGGTTTTGAGTTGAACAGGCTTGCCTGTTTGGATCTTTTGTACGTCAACCCAAGGAAGATGTCGAGTTGGTTTGAGACAGCTCTCAAGAAGGAATACCACACCAGATAGGTCAACTTCAAGCCTCAACAGCCTAAACGCTTTATACATAAGACCGAAGTTGATCCTATCACTGGAAGGCCTAAAGTCGTGCGGAAATGGAGTCCCCCACGCACAATGTCGAAGATCCCACTACGTGAGATGCCTCAGGACTTCACTCCACACTTCAAATGGTGATATTATGACTGGCGAACGGGTGAAGCGGTCATAGTTTTGCATAAGGAAGGGAAAATAGAGACCATCCGGGTATTTGACCCTATGTGGCTAACTAACTTGTCTGTAAATGATGTTTACACTCTCTACAAGTTGCCACTATTTTATGACACGCAGGACATTGTACAAGCTCTACAGTTTCAACAGGTGATAAGACTTTGCTTTGCAATCGAAATACACATTGGAGTCATAAAAGAAGAGAAGTACAAGATGTTCCAAGAGCACGTGAAGAATGTTAGACATTAGACTAAACTAGGTCCAAGAGTGAGTTTGTTGATACATCTTGATGTACCTAGTTTCTGATCTCAAATGTAAAAGTCTTTCATGCCTTACACTGGTGTAATATGATGTAATTGATGATATTAATGATATATGAAATGCATTGTGACGTTTATTTATAATTGATTATGTTATATTATCATTATATTGAATGTGATTCATATGTATAAACTTAATATATAGGTTTGATGGTGTTTTACATAGGTCTAAGTCAATAAGAACTTAGAAATGTGTTTAACTTAGTCATGTGGTCATTCATCCTACTGGACCATACTTATGGCCCATACGCATGAATGAACCATACTTATGGACCAGTCACACGACTGAACCAGGTGACTAGATCCGTCGTTTTATTGAGACATAAAATTGATTCATTCGCACGACTGAACCTTCAGTCATGCGTATGAGTTAACCGCATGAGTCAGTCGCGCGACTGAACCATGCTAATGGTTCAGTCGTACGAATGAACACCGAAAACCTATAAATACCACATAATTCATGGAAAAACATAGGACTTTGAATACTTTCGTACCCTAGCCGTCCATAGCGTCCCAAGTCGCCAATCCAAGTTCCTAGTTCGTTCCTGATCGATTCCAATCTGTTCTTAACGTTTGTTATATCGTTAGATCGATCAGGTTATTCGTTCTCACTGATTGGATCGCCAATCAAATAGAATTCCGTGCTATTTGATCTGGTTTCATGCAGAATCCGTTAGTACTCCGTACGCACACGGTCCTAACAATTAGAGAGACTTTACATCAAATTGCTCTAGATAGTTTTAAGGTATGTTCTCGTTTAAGTTTATATCAAGTTAATTATTATTTATTTTAGATGATTATTATTTATCTGGTATTTTTAGGCGTTAGGGTTATTGTTAGAGTGGGTATTGGATAGCATAGCCTTAGTCAGGCATGGACTGATCACCCATGTTTAAACAAGCTAGCGTAAATCAATATCCAACCATTATAATAACTAGTTAATTGTACAATTACCAAACCTAGGATTACTTAAACTGTATCAGGACCTATAGATATTACAAGATTGTACTAGGAAAGGTTATCAACTGTTGGGTAACTGCTAAACAGGTGAGTTTATATAAACTATTTTCTAAAACGGAATGTGATGTTTTGACAAGTGGTAATAATTAAAGAATTGACCATCAATAGCATCTGTAATATGTTGTAATGCTTGATAGGATGCTTGAGTGCTGCTTGTATACTTCTGCTTTAGCCAGTGAAGTTTGTATACATAGCCAGGTTATATGAATTTATACTGTGCTTACTCTGTTCCTATATGTTTGCCATGGTTATATCTCTTTGATGCAATAGTCAATGTTAAATATGTTTTGAATTTTAAAGAATGTTATTTTCTAGTACACACATCCTAGATGCCAAATGATTGCAGTATATGGAGATTACGGGCTAGCTTATGAGAAAATAGAGGTCTAGATAAGTAATTGAAGATTTGGATCTCCAGTTAAGTTAATGTAATGTATTATCTAGTATGTCAGATGTATAGTATGCTATGATGTTAATCAAAGTTAGACTTCCACTATGAATTTAGATTAATATGTGTTTTGTATATCTGATGCGTAACATTCCCAAGGTTTGCCCTAGGAGGCGGGCGTTACAAGTTGGTATCAGAGTCATAGTTTAAGTGAATTAGACATTCTCAGTTAGTGTCTAAACATAAAATAAGTTGGGAAGACTACGCAGGTTGCCAAATAAACCAAGTAGCATTATGACATATAAGAGAAGTTAGATATGTGTTAAGTATATAATAGAAAATAACTAGAACACTTCAATAATGTAAAAGGTTAGTCAAATTTAGCTAATGTCATTAGGAATTTACGTTTTCAAATTGTATTTTAGTTTGTTAGCTGTTATATTTTCCTAAACTTAAGAAGTAGATTGGTAGTGTTAACTAGAAATTATTAAAGGCGTACACTTCTAGATAGTCTCATGTTAATTAATCTAATAGAGCAATAGTGACCATGCAAAGTAATTCACTACTAATTATAGTTAAATAAATTGTAGAATTGAATGATTAAGTAAGCAAGTGAAGGTGAGTACTCAAGAAAGATGCCACTCATATTTAGACGCTGCATTATGATACACAATGAGGGAAATCTAGTATATTCGTGTAAGGTAAATTGAAGGTTATGCTTAGATCTACGTAATGGTGAATTTACAATAATACATACATCCTAATAAGATTGCGTCATGTTTATTAATGCTTACGTCTTAATGGTGACGTACAACTCCATATGATAAGGATTAGTAATCAAATTGAATATGAACATAGGAGCTAGATGGGCATTATCCGATGCTTAAATGTTATATTGATATTCAACAAGATAAACATATAGAGTGATGAATAGTGTATGGAGAAAGGATAATATCCTAAAATGTTGGAATACTCAAGTATGCCCTGAAAGTAAGCTAGAATGCCAAAGGTGATCCGGATGTAGAACGAATATAAGTAACTATAAAGGTATAATTAGATACAAGGAAAATACAAAACTTTGTACTCAAGTTGTCAAGATTATCACCGGCACCCAACCAAAATCTAATCCGGAGAAAGTAGGACACAAACTATTGAAAAGTTTCTTGTTATCTACAACAAAGATAATAGAAAAAAAACTAGAAAATAGAAAAATAAGTACAAAAGAATTCTTATAAATCCTTCATAACATGCAACCCTCCAACTTTTCATAACAAGGGTTCTATAAAGGCACATGAGTGCTGAAGTTAAATGAAAGTTGTCTTAGACATTTATGAATACATGTAACCAATTAGATCTAATTCGTAGTATATTCATTTCAATAAAAAGATTACATTGGTGTGAATAAAAGCTTAGTATCAACTATCTTTAGACCATTTATGAATTAAGAAACTTAAGCTTTACACCATACCTTCATAAGTGGAATGACTAATAGGAGACAAAAGATAATAGTTGACATTATTAAGAATCATATGATAAGTTTGAATGGTAACTTCATTTCTATGAAAACCCAAATAATTTAAGGTAGTCAGAGGAATTGACTAGCAAACGTTTAATAAGTACAAGTCACGTCTGACAGAAGAATGGTATAACTTAGATTGCCTAAACAATAATAATATCCGATGACAGAGTAGAAAATATTATCACTATAACTCAAGTCCATATATTTTCAAGAAAATAGGTATATTATTGATCTAGCATATGCCATGACCACTGTGAAGAAATAAAAGGTTTGAAAACACACCTAAGACCAATTTTAGAATATGATATGATCACTATAACTTATTGGTGATGTTATTCGAATTGACCAATGAACCTGATATATTTATGGATCTTATGATAAAACTTATAAATCTTACTTGGTTAATTTATTATCAACTACTAAGATGACATTCTGATATATATTCTAGAAGAGATCACGAGGATCATCTAAGATAAATCCTAGATTGCATAAGCAAGAAAAACTTTATGCTTATTCTTAGAATATAAATTTTAAATATGTAAAGTTTAATTCTTAGGCCATTGTTCAATGAGTAAGACAAACAAGAAAAACATGTTAAGCACAAACAATTAAGAAATGAAAAAAAATCCCACATGATTTTCAATATTTTGGGATTTGAAAATTATTAATGGGGATTTATTTAAGTTTTTCTAAACGCTAGTGACGATGAAAGGAATTGTTAAATAACTACAACTATAATATACAATACCATCCCGGAAAGAGCAAAATTAATCGTTGGTGCACTTTATAAACAAGAATGGACCCAATCACTAAAATTTGAATATCTACAAGTAATATTAAGATTAACCTCTCAGACTAAACTGAAATGTACAAGAAAAATACTTGATGGAAAGTCACATTAAGAAGCAACGAATGATTGGTAGACGAAAACTATTAAAATATAAAAGTGATAGTATCTTAAGACTCTACAATCATATATGAGTTTCGAGTCTTAGCATACTATAAGATACGATACTAAATGAAGCCCATAAATCAAAATATAGAGCGCACGCAGGTAATAATAACATATAACATGATTTAAGAATTATTATTATTGGTATTTAGAAATCAAAGATTAATCACAAGACGTGTAGGGAAATTTCTTTATCTACTTAAGGATTATGGTGAAACATTAGAAATTGTCTGTAACACCCGGCCCTTCACACCAACAATATTGTCCGCTTTGCCCACGAGGAGCTCACGGATTTGCTTTTGGTTGCCCAGGTGAAAACTTCCCAGGGAGGTCACCCATCCCTGGATTGCTCCCACCTGAGCACACTTAACTGTGGAGTTCTCCTCTCATC
>BJCN01340102.1:0-14310 GCA_018326445.1 Flaveria brownii
AAGATGCTCGCAACATGGTACGCACTTATGATGTATGTGAAAGAGCAACCAATATCTCAACACGTGATGAAATGCCTCAAAAACCCATTCAAGTATGCGAGGTGTTTGATATATTAGGTATTGATTTCATGAGGCCATTTCCGGTGTCTTTTGGCAATCGTTACATCTTGATAGTAGTCGATTATGTCTTAAAATGGGCTGAAGCTCAAGCCTTACCCACCAATGATGCAAGAAACATTGTCATATTCCTGAAGAAACTATTATCTCGTTTTGCTGCTCCCAAAGCTTTAATTGGTGACTGCGGAATGCATTTTTGTAACAACCAGCTCAAAAGAGAAATGGCTCATTATAGTGTTCACTATCATTTTGCAACTGCTTATCATCTACAATCGAATGGCCAAGTTGAGTTCACTAACCAAGTCATCAAACAGATCCTCGAGAAAACCATAGGTTAAAACTGTAAGGATTGATCTACCAAGTTAGATGATGTATTATGGGCTTTTCAAACTAATCTATGGTAAGTCATGTCATCTACCTATGGAGCTTGAAGACAAAGCCTATTGGGCATTTAAGGCAGCAAACTTGGATCAAAACACTACGGGAAAAAATCGATTTCTACAAATCCATTGACTCGAGGAACTGAGAGGACAAGCATAAGAGAACTTTAGGTTTTACAAGGAAAATACAAGACAATTCCACGATTCCCGATTAAAGAACACTAAATAATTTCATGTGTGAGAATGTTCCTTACTGCACAATTCTCGTATATGTTTGTTCCTAGAAAGCTGAAATTATGATGGTTTGAACCTTACACGATTAAAGACGTTTTTCCTAACGGTACCATCAAAATTGAAAACCACGATGATTTAAGTATCAAGGTAAATGGTCATAATTTGAAACCATATACCGATGGACTGACCACGATCTTCTCGGAGTAATTGTACCTCTGCCCCAACAAAGACTAAGTGTGGGGAATGATCGTGTCGAAGACCCGAAACTGAATCACGACACTTGTAATTTAAAATATTAACTTTTTGTAGGAATTGGTAGTCCAATCATGGGTCCATGGGCCATGAAGCACACCCTCGTGACTCTAACACAAATTTTACGCAATCTCCACTGATGACTTTAGAATGTTGCAGGTCAAATTTATGTCAAAATCTAACGAACATGGGAGCGTGCCTAGCCAAGCACGCCCTCATGATAACAATTCCTAACCTATATATGAATGCCACACTTGTGCCAGTATTTCATCATACCAAATCCTGCTCTAAAACATAAAAAGATGAAAGAATCCAGTCACGCTAGCTCGTTGGAACACTACGAAGAAAACGTGTTCAGAATTTCGAGAACAGACAATGCAAGAATGTTTCTCTAAGTTACATGATCTAATCAAGCAATTTACTGAAATGAACTTAGTGGCAACCCAACGCCTAGTCGAACTTGCCAAGAAAGTTCAAGAAATGAGAGGAAAACTCGTTTTCGTCGACCGTCAGATATGGAATTAAGCAACCACACTTTGCATTATCCCATCCCGAACCTTCGACACGAAATGTGTGGAAGGTTTCTTTTAGAAGCGTTTCGTGATGTGTTATGTGTGCTGGCGGACGTTAAATAGTCTAATTTTGCAAACTTAGACTCTCAGCTTTAATGTATCATGTAACCATAGGTCATTAGGAAATGTAATTGTCATTTGGCTTGTCTTAACTATCCTTAGGACTATTTTCATACATTTTCTAGTGATTTGGAAGTGATAAAACTTAACCGGGAAAATTACGATACGTGTAACGTAGAAAAATGGAACAACAAGAAAACTGAAAACCGGAATTATAGGGTAGGCACGCCAAAATGACCAACATATTATGACACCATCTAACTTTTTTCAGCATTTTGTCTTGTTTCCCATCAATCACGCTGCTTTAAATCAATTCTGAATCAGTAGCATCCGTAGTCACTCTATTTTTCACCATTTTCACATTTTTCTTTTGCATTCTCAAGAGTCCTTTCATTTTTCTTTCAAGCTTGATTATCCAAGAGTTTAGTGTTATTAATTCCATGATGTAATGATGTTTATCAACATGTATTTAGGTGATTAGGTCTCTAGATAACCAAAATCCTAGCCATAATATGTGAATCCTTGTAATCAATGTTATATGGAATGATTAACAGTATAATCCTTCTTGTTCATGTTTATATTAGTGTCGAATTAGTATATTAATGATAGTGTTTAGTTAGTTTTCTTTTATTTATGTTTTATTTTAGGTTGTTAACATGACTATCTTCATAAAACCGTGGTTGGAATATTGTTAGTTAGATTCATGTTACAAGGATTTAATTTGTTTTAACACTTTTTATTTTTACTGCCATGAATTATCAACAAGTGATTAAAATGTTACATATGTAATATTTGATTATCAAAAGTAAAAATCACTTGTATAAAATTAAACTGTCATTGGCGGTTGTGTGTAAGTACCATGTATATATGTATACTAGTTTTAGCAAACCCGTGTAATACACGGGTTGAAAATATAAAAACAACATAAATAATAAATGTATAAATATTTCGTATAATTAAGTTACGTATTACTATAACAGTGAAAAATAAAAATATAAAATTTATAAATATTCAAATACTCTTTTGAATAATATCATATATAATTGACCCATGTAAAATTAAAATCAGTTGTCTTAAAATCATACTAACCTAAAATAAATAAATATATCAATAAATATTTTTTTATCTTTTTAATTTTTTTTAAATTGAATTTTATTTAGCTACAAAAATATGTATAGTTCAAAACAAAATGAATTTTAGTATTAGTTGAGTTTCTTAAAATAAAAAACTTGACTAAAATAATATATTAGTTTAGGCGGGAAAATTTTTTTGAGGAGTAACATGAGAGTGTCATATGCCATCTTAGTTACTCTTTTATTATATAGTATAGATATAGTGTTGGACTCAACAAGTGCATTAAAGGATAAAGCTTGCCATAATCAAATATAATATGTTATAACATTCAAACATACATATCAAACACTAATTATCGTTTTAAATTAATTTTTCTGGTTTTGTAGATAAAGAAATTTAGCAAGTGTTGGCACCGGATGAAAACATGCCCACAGCGAATGCATAAATGTCAGTAGCGGATGAAGTCTTAAGAAGTCCATGTACTCACAGCGAATGAACAACTTCATAGCTGTGGATCAAGTACCCATAGCGGATGAATAAGTCCATAACTGATGAGTAGTCCACGATGGATGTACATCCATAGTGGATGAACATTTCATAGCGGACAACAATAAGACGAACATTCACCAAGTGTTCACAGTGGACGACTATCATACACAGCGGGCAACTCATTCATTATCCACATCAGACAGTTACACATCCACAACGAACATGTTATCATCCACAATAGACTACACTTAGACTTAGGATTATATGTAATTTGTTTTTATATAAGGGTATTTTTGTAACTGTACATAGATCTTTGTATAGATTATAAATAGTAGTATAACTTAATCCTTTGTAAGCTTTTGTACAATCAAACAATTAATTAGTTATTATCATTCCATAGCATTCGAGCATACAAGCACACACAATCATACACACACATAGTTCTCATATAATTAATTATGGATTTCCGCACTATGATTAATGAGTATTGATAAAATAACAATATGTTGTTATTATTTGGGAGATTGAAAACTATCCTTAGGAGAATTCATTCATTTTGTTCTTGTGTTCAAGTGCAAACACCCGAATTCCATTAGGTGGTATCAGAGCCTTGGCTCAAATAAATCAACTGATTTTTGATCCTCTTAATCAATACAATGATACTTATGGTTTATTAGCTTCATATCATCCATTTTTAGCAGAAAATTGTCACAAAAACCCTCTTCTACATCAAACATTCAACAAATGTTCAGAACATGATTCAATAATATATTTTAGTACACTGTGAAGAAGATTTTATGTTTTTAAAGCTCTAAACATCATTCATACACTGTTTTTCAAAACAGAATATTTCACCGATTCAAGGGTTTTGATAAAACAATAACCGAGTACTGTTTTGTTAAGTTTTCATCAAACAAACATTGTTTTTACACACATTGAATCATTTTGTGTGTTTAAATCATCATATTCGCGTATATTCATATTTGAATCGGTTTTTATTATCTTCAAACAGCAAATCGATTGTTGTTTTTCTTTGAAGATCATCACAGCCGCAACATTACTAAGATAAACCCTAGTTTTTCATTCACACAAAACCTTCAAAATCAAAGATGATTTTGTTGGTTTTTTCATCAAAAACAAATAAGAAACCGATTATTCTTTTGAACTTTTAAAAAAGTCACTTTTTGATCCAAAAAGTTAACTTTTAAAAATATAATAATTGTTTTTAGGGTTTTGACTTTATTAATTGACATAATTAAAAGAGTTTTGACTTATTTTGACTTTTCTTAAACAGAATATTCCCTTTTATTCTATTGAGAATTGATAGACTTAACCTTGGAAATTATTTAATTTGAAATCTAAATTAATTAATTCCTTTTATTTGGTAAATAAAGTTACAAGCGACAAAATTAACAAACAAATCATAGTGACCATAGGATAAATCAAATTTAGCATTAAGCAAAAGAATCAAACAAAATTTGACTTAACCTGTTAAGGTCAAAAATTAACAATCATGTCAGATCAAATTTCTCGTTCAAATAGTGGTCTTAAACAAGACTGAAGAACAAAGCTGACTTTAAACAATGGAAAATAATGTTTTGGAACTGGATTATTTTTCTAGAGCCGTATCTATGGACTTCCATAACAGAGTGACCATACATACCTATGACTCTTGGTCCAGATTGGAACATTCATAAACCAGTTAGTTTAAAGAGTGTAGTTGATGAAGACCTGAAAAAGGTCAAAATAGACATGAAGGCTTACAACATTTTAGCGTTGACTCTTCGGTTTGATATATTAACTAGAGTTGAGAACTTCAAAACATCACATGAACTATGGAAGGTACTTCACACAATGTGTGAAGGAAGTGACAAGATAAGAGAAATAAAAAAATTAAGGACCCAAGAAGAAATTTCCACAATGCTCAAGTAGAATCAATACCACAAAATCTCCATAGATCCATAAAGTTGGTAAATGAGATGATTGTATATGGTCTCAAATATGAATCTACGGAGATTAACAAGAAAATGTTGCATACTCTTCCAGAGAGCTAGAATTAATCAGTCTCTCTGATGAAAGAAACAGTGGATCTAGAAGCATTATCATTGAATGCATTAGTGGCCAAAGTAGAAGCACTAGAATTAGATGAGAGATCCAGGAACAACAGCATAGTTAGACATGTGGGATCATACAAACTCAATGAGATGCAAACAACAGACAGTTCATTCTTAACATGCACGTGTGAAGAAGAAGAAGAGGAGTTTCTTGATTCCAGTGAAAATTCATTCTTTTCTTCTTCTAGAACTCCACAAAACAAACAAAAGTCTAAGAAGACTGGTATACATGCTTCACATGAAGCAACACCTTAGAGCAAAAAATACCCACATATTTCAAGCTCCAGTAAATAAAATCACATAAATACCCAAGACATACATAAGTTTAAGAAACCATGGATGCTCTCACAATCATTATTCAAAGTAAGGAGCAGAAGGCAGCCTTTGTAGCCTTCTTCACAAGTTTTGAAGCTTACTTGTGTGGAAATCTCACACCATCATAAATCATCCAGCAAGATTTGGATGAATTGCCACCTGACATAGTTGAAGAGATGGATCTTCACTGGTCTATGGCAATGATAACATACAAAACAAAGAAGTTTCTACAAAGAAACAAGGGGGTTGAATATGGATAAGAAAACAGATATTGGTTTGACAAGAACAAAATGAGATGCTATAACTGTTAGCTCTATGGTCACTTCTCAAGAGAATGTTAACAACCCATGGCTGATAGAAACAGACATAAACTTCAAGTGGTTACCATATAAACAGACAAGTTCCATACCCCATTAGCATTGCATCTGCACTAACATCAGCATAAATCATATAGTACAACCCCGATCAACACTCCAAGTGCTCTATAATGTTAAATGATCAGGATGGTGAATGTGACTGGAGCATGTATGAGGTAGAGATACAATCTCCTAAAAATGCCCTCATGGCACATATTAAGGATAAAATTGTTGAAAACCCAAAAGAGGTAAAGGATAATCTTGGTTCTCAAGAATGCATTGATGAAGTTACAAGATAAAGAGAACTTGTAGACCAACTTTTTAAGAAAGTTATTAAAACAAACATTTTGAATGACAGATTAAAATCAGAACAAAAACAATACGAGATTAAAATTCTATCATTGAAATATTATTTGGACAAACTGTTGTCTGAAAAGCAACACTAGCAGCTCAAGTTAAGTAACTCTCTAAATCTTTGACTCAGTCAAAAACACTACAAGCTTAAACTGACGTGAAACTTCAAAAGTTTCAGGTGAGCAATAAGAAGTTTGAAGAACTTCTTTCTCAACAAAGGTTATTCAAATACCCTTCAAGTTTAGGATATAATAAGGTCAACCCACCTTATAATGATAACTATTTCCCACTACCTGACTCAATGACCAACAAGCGTGGGGAATCACTTGACCCTCATGACAAGATAGATAACTCTAAACCATCATCTATCAAAATCACCTAGGATAAAATTTGTTAAAAGCCAAGTACCACCATATATAAAATCAACATATTTCTATCAAGGGAAAAACAATGATCTGCTATACACACAACAGATGAAGATGAAGATGATCAACTATGTGATCGGTCTGATTAACCAATTTATTGAAACTGAAAAGGTTTCAAGTGTGGTTAATATAACACCAAAACAACTAAAGCAGACATAAGTATTTGATATCTTCTTAAGTGGAAGAAAGGTTGAGTCTTCCACTCTCCCTCACAAAAGAACAAACAAAGGGAAAGGAAATCTTGCATTTAGCCAAAACAACCAACTACAACTTTTGATATTCCATTAAACTTAAAGTTAAAAGTTCTAACAAACAAAGTACAATAAATTTGCCTTACTATGAGTGGTGTGATCAATACACCCATATCACAGAAAAGTGAAAATATCGTAAGTACTGCAAATACTATCATATGAACATAGTAAAGAAGCATGTCATTTTCACAACAACTGTTCAATTTGTGAAAGAAACAATCACAGTACAGCCAATTGCTTTTTCAATAAGAAAAACAAAAAGCAAAACAAACTACCTTAGGTTGATAAATCAACTGAGAAGCAGACAGTTGTTCCTAACAAGAACAAGGATGAGTACCAAGACAAACTCATTATACAAATTTTGTTTTAAAAATAACAAAAAAATTTATGATAACTTCAAACAAATAGACAGGATACATAAGTCTCAAAACACACACTAATCTGACCTTAGCACTCAAAGGAGGAGAGCTCAAGTACTGCAAATACTATGATATGAACATAGTATAGAAGCATGTAATTTTCATAACTACTGTTCAATTTGTGAAAGAAACAATCACAATACAGCTAATTGCTTTTCAATAAGAAAAAGAAAAAGCAAAATAAACAACCTTAGGTTGAGAAATCAACTGAGAAGCAGACAGTTGTTCCTAACAAGAACAAGGAGGAGTACCAAGGCAAACTCCCTATACAAATTTTGTTTTAAACAATAACAAAAATTTTTATGATAACTTCAAACAAACAGAAAGGAGACATAAGTCTCAAAACATACACCAATCTGACCTTAGGACTCAAAGGAGGAGAGTTCAAGTACTGCAAATACTATGATATGAACGTAGTATAGAAGCATGTCATTTTCACAACTACTGTTCAATTTGTGAAAGAAACAATCACAGTACAACTAATTGCTTTTTTAATAAGAAAAACAAAAAGAAAAATAAACAACCTTAGGTTGAGAAATCAACTGAGAAGCAGACAGTTGTTCCTAACAAGAACAAGAAGGAGCACCAAGACAAACTCCTTATACAAATTTTGTTTTAATTTTTATGATAACTTCAAACAAACAGATAGGAGACATAAGTCTCAAAACATACACCAATCTGACCTTAGCACTCAAAGGAGGAGAGCCCAAAGCACTTCTCCTAACAAAGCTAAATACATGCAAAGGAAATCTAATGTACCTATATTTCCTAAGCCATCAGACAATTCACCTTTAGAAGAAATTTATGTTATGGGAAAAGACAGAAAACCCAAGTTAATCTAGGCATGGGTTGTACCCTCTAATTAATTTGTTTGTCTATAAACGGACATCATTAAAGGGCTGACAACATCTGGTATGTTGACAGTGGATGCTCCCGACATATGATTGTCAATTATTTCCTCCTTCAGGATTTCAAGAGCAAACATGGAGGAAACGTAGCATTTGGTGGTGACAAGACAAGTGGAAAGATAACTGGTGAAGGAACAATATCCAATGGGTTGATTAGCTTGAAAACGTCAAATACTGCTCCAACCTATAGTTTAATCTTCACCATCCTAAATCTGTGATAAAGGATATGCCACCCTCTTTGACTTCAATAATTGCTACATTCTGAAGACGGGTTTTCAAATACCTGAAGATTGTATCCTTTTGAAAACTCCCCATCAAAACAACACATACATTGTTGATATGAAAACTGTTTCAGCATCAACCCTAATACATGTTTATTATTAAAACCATCAGAAGGTATTTCCTAATTATGGTACAGGCGATTGGGACACTAAAACTTTAACAGAATGAATCAATAAGTAAAAGGTGACTTAGTAATAGGTTTATCTTAGATCTAGAGTCAATATGCCTAGATTCATTGTATAGGCTTAGAACTTTAATAATCTTTTTATAATAAACTCTTGTACATATTTATCCTTTTGTATGCAATATATGTATAGGTTAACCAATAACTATATGTTGATTTATATGTGTGATTACCGGAAGAACATCATACTTAGTCAATTTTGAAAATTGACCAAGTATTACAACTATCTACGGATGAACAATCTGTATTTCTGTAGTTGTTCTGCTGGAACAACAAGGAATTGTGCATCCAAGGATGTTCTACGGAAGAACAACTTACTGCGGATGAAGTCCTAAGTGACTGACTCCTACGAAAGACCAAAGTCCTATGGAAGGCTAAAGTACTACGTAAGACCAAAGTCCTACGGAAGGCTCAAGTTCTACGGAAGACCAAAACACTTGCATGTACTTCACCAAGTACATCAAGTCAACAAGTCACTCTCACTAAAATGATGTCACAAAGTCAACATCTGTAGAGGACTTAGCTTTAGTCAGAAATCATCAGATCAAGAATATTCTCCGAGTAACTTTCTTACCATGATAAGAAAGTTACTGTTACCGTAAAAGTAAATCCTTGAGCCTATAATTACAAGGCATAGGTGCACACTTTAGTCACTGATTGCTATGGATTGCTACTGATCATAACCTAATAACAAACCCTACCAACCATCATACAACCATAACAATACACACCAATACATCATTAGATCCCTAGGAATCAACAATAGCAATCAATCAATCATTATTTGTTCAAAGTGTAATCATTATTTAGTAGTAATGGAAAACGTTTGAATCAAATTTGTTTGTTTATTTGTTACGTTCATCTTCTTTAAATTTCTCTGATTTGTTCTTCGCTGATTAATATTACAATTGTTATTTTCTTCATCAATTAATTAAACAATGTGTAGTGATAATTCTGTGATCACTAATCGTGCAATCTAACCTGCTAATTCGTGTTTTGATCCTTGGATTCATAGGTGGTATCAGGGCCTCGTTCTCATTGATCTTGATCAATTAATCTGTTAGTGTTAGATTTGTTTAATTGGTTTTTTATATCATTATATCCATTAGGTTTTTTATTAGATCTATTGATTTTGAGTAAAATTTCTTTTCGCTGTTCGTAACGGCTTGAGAGTCTATAACTCAGATTCGAGCATGTTGTTGAATGAATTAGTCAAAATACAAGTTGAGCTAAGCTAATTGATAGCTAACGAAGGAATTCTACTCAATAATTTGGTGTAATCAGTTTAAAATCATTAAAACCTGTTTTATCGTTCATCGAGTACTGTTTCATTGCTCGATTAACACTGATCCACATCAAAATTGTTTTCATCCATGGATTTGTGTTATTGATCGATAATCAACAATTGTTCAAACAAATTTGAATAGATTTCATTATCAAACATCCTTAATTCCATATCGTTTAAGAATTTATTAAGAGGATTGACTAATTTTGACTTTAATGTCTTAATTTACTGATAATTAAGTGTTTGTCATTAATTAGCTCATTTGCAAAGGAATTTCTGTTTTAGTTAATAATCACCGATTTAACTAAAATGAGTAATTCAATTGTTTGTTCAGCTTACCAGCTTCCAAAGCTGGAAAAGCTGATTTTAAAACATGGAAAATCAAATTCAGGGAATCACGTGAATTACACTGATTCTGATTTGTGGGTGTCCATCTCTGAAGATCCATACATTCCACCAACATTTGGACCTGATTACAAGGACAACAATCAGCCCATATGTCTTAAGGATCTGCCACCTGAAGATGAAAAGAAGGTCAAAGTTAACATTAAAGCCTATAGTATGCTTACTATGAGTTTACCTGAAGACCTCTTAATCAGGTATGAAGCATACAAAACAGCAAACTCCTTGTGGAAGATTCTTCACACTCTATGTGAAGGGAGTGATGAAATCAGAAGCATAAAGAACGATACACGTTGTTCACAATATGAAACTTTCCATCATATTGAGGGTGAATCTGTTTCTTAATAACTCCACAGGTTCATGCAATTGGTCACTGAAATGAACATCTTGGAGTTGAAGTATAGTAATAAGGAGTTAAACAAGAAGATGCTTCATACTTTACTAGAAAGTTAGACTCAAACAGTATCCATGTTCAAGAATACCTTAGATCTCAAAGCCATTAGGCTAGATACTTTGGTAGCTAAGGTGGAAGCACTAAAACTAGATGAGAAAACAAGAAACAAGATTGTAAAAGCACATATTGCTCCTTACTAGTTCAAAGAAACTAAGGGTGTTAGAAGTGCTTTTATTTCCAATCATAATGATGGAAGCTCTTGTGATATGAGTGATGATAAAGAATAAGTTGGTTTTTATAAATCAAGGCCTTCTAAATCAAATTCTCAAAGCAATTCAACAAGAAAAGAGAGAGGAAAATATGATGAGGGAAAAAGCCCACATGTTACAACAACAAAGGGATCCTCCTCTAACAAAAACAATCATCAATATAAACCAATCACTATGGTTCTAGATTCAAAAGAACAGAAGGAAGCTTTTGCGGCATTTAGTTCAAGCTTTCAAGCTTACTTGGGTAGCACATTGACCCCTGCACATATTTGCCAGCAAGATCTTGAAGAATTACATCCAGATAAAGTAAAAGAGATGGATCTGCAATGGCGAATGGCCATGATTGCTTACCGAGCCAAAATGTATCTGAGAAGAAACAAGGGATTGGTAGTTACAGGGAAAACAACAAAGATTAGTGTTGATAAGTCCAAGGTGAGATGCTATAAATGCAATATGTATAGCCACTTCTCAAGGGAATGCGATCAGAAATCCACAAATGACTTGAGACAAAATCAACAACATTAGTCTCAAAAAAATCAATCCCAACAACAATTAGCAAATCGAAGAACCTTCAAACAGCCTCAACTTACAAACTCATCCCCAGCAGCCACAAGTTCATCAGCTAGTCCAAGCAAAACCAAAGAAACAGGGTTGATCATTCGGTAAGATGGAACTTGTGATTGGAGCATGTATGAGAAGGAGGTGTTGGAAGAAAATCAAGTGTTGATGTCCAACATGGAGAACAAAGTCCCACCTATGCCTAGAGAGCAAGGGATAGATTATGTTCATCCAGCTATGTTGAAGAGGTAGAAAGATATAAAGTGCATGCTCAACTACTGGCTAACAAAATAAAAAAACAATGATTTTGAATGAATCTAATGTAAGAGAACATAAATTATATTAGACTAAAATCACTTCCTTTGAAAAGGTTGTGGATAAACATGTTTCTGAAAATTATAATCTGAAAGCCAAAGTTGAGCATCTGACCACCTCTTTAATAAAATCAATGTCTGATCATGCATCAACCGAAGTGAAACTTCAGAAGTTTTAATTATCATCTTAGCAATATGAGAAACTGTTAAATTCTCATATTGAATCTTAGAACATGTATGAGTTGGATTTTAATGTTGGTGCACCCCCCACTAAATGATAACTATACCCTTTTACCTAATTCTATGACCAACAGTTCGTCAAACCATTTTATGCCAGGCACCAAAATTGAACCAAAATTTGAAATTAATCAATTGGTAAATGGTAATCATTTTGAGGTAAGTGAAACTGAGTCTATGGAATCAGAAGTTTCAAAACAAGATGAATCAGAATTTGACTATGATGTGTGTGATGATTTGAATGAGTTTGATGAAAATATTGACCAAAAATATGATGGTTTGGGTAAGGGAAAGAATGTTTCATTTGAACCAATCTCGCCCAAAGTTCTTGAAGAGATAAAGATACCTTATCCTCTAAAGCACATGATGAAGACCATCTACACGAGGATAGCTCAGTTGAATAAAGGACTTCATGAGCTTAATAAGCAGCAAAAATCTCATTCAACAAAAAGAAAAGCTGAAGCTGAAGTCACTCTTAACTCTAAGGAAGTGGCAAAAATCACTTCTGTAGAATACATCAAATACTTCAGTAGAACTCCTATAGAAGATATAAATATGTTGACCTTTGAACACAATCAACATTCGTAGAAGATCTACGAAAGAAGAAGTCGTCAGCTTAATCAAACACCATCAAGAAGAAAGGCAAGCAACAGATTGTTGTGAATCCTAACCAGCAGAAATCATCTACTGCTAAACAAGAACCCTTTGACATCATGTTTAGGAGTGGCAAGGATTCATCAGATGCCAAATTTGAAAAAGAGTTGAAGGCAAAAAAGCAGACAAAGAAGAAAAAAGGGATTGCCTCTGAGAGTGTAGCAGAGGAGAAATACTGCAAGTGGTGTGACATGCATAATACAACACTGATGAATGCTACTTCAGCAATTATTGCTCCATATGCAACATGAACAATCACATGACCTCTGATTGTTACTTTAACAAGCACTATGCTATTTGTAACAAGAATAGCCATTCTATTAAAGAATGTTAGGTAGACAAAAAGAACAAAATAAAGAGAACGAAAGCATCATTCTGAGAATGTTGAATCAGACACACAATCAAGTGACAGTCAGGAAGATTCAAAACTTAAGAAGCAGCAACCAAAGCAAAAGATGCCAAACACAAAGAAGCAACCATATGCTGATGATAAAGCAAAAAAGTAAAAGGAGAAGCAACATTCTCAACTCAAAACAGCTTACAAGAAGGTAGATTTGAAGGAGAAAACAACTACTACTGATGAAGCCTTCTTTGATCATTTTGAAAAGGGTACTCAAATACCACAATCAAAATCAAAAGATGGTGAAACTTTCTTCAATCAAGGTTCATCATCTAGTTCAAAGCAGAAGAAACATAAAGAGAAGGTGAAAGAAGAAGTGATTGTGGAACCACAACAAAGTGTTTCATGTCCATCTTTAATAGAATCATCCTCACCTCTAACAAAACATAATGAATCAATTAAGTCTAAAATAAATTTTGAAACATCTAGACTCATTCATGAGGGAGTAACAATTTTAGACACAAGTGGCAAACCCAAGATCATTAAAGCTTAGGTTCCATATTCTAATTGATTTCATTATGTGTGCAGGAACATCCATAGAGGATTGATGACAAGTGGTATGTTGACAGTGGGTGTTCCAGGCATATGACAAGAAACTGTTCTCTACTCCATGATTTTAAACCTAAAATGCTTCATATGTGGGAATTGGTGGGGATAAGAAGGGAGGTAATATTGTTGGTAAAGTAATGGTAACAAATGGTGTACTCAGGTTTGAGAAAGTAAATTACTGTGAAAATTTACAATACAATTTACTGAGTGTTTCTCAAATTTGTGATCAAAATTATACCAATTTGTTTGATAACACTTATTGTTATATTCTTAAGGTAGGTTTTCAAGTTCCAGCAGATTGGATCCTTCTTAAAGCATCAAGAAAAGAAAACACATATGTTTTGGATATGAACAACACCTCTATAACAAGCAAAGAAACCTGCCTGATTTCTAAGTCTTCCGAAGATTAATCTCAACAGTGGCATAGAAGGATGGCTTATTCAAACATAAAAAACATGAACA
>BJCN01340111.1:1055-20147 GCA_018326445.1 Flaveria brownii
TTTGGTTGTTTGTTTTATATTTGTAATGTTGATAATGTTAATTGTATATGTATGAACCAACTTGTAATGTAACTGTATATTAACAACTGATTTTTACGTTTAGGTTAACCGTGTGATAAAATAACAACCTACTTGTAACAACCGTCACATGTTTAATAAAAAATTACTTGTAATATGATACAGATTAGAAAAACAAAACCCATTTCCCCCAAAATTCTTAGAAACCCTTGTTCACATAAAAATAATCAAGCGGTTCTAAAATCAAGAAAAAAATTATCTCAAATCGAACAACACTTGACTAAGTAAACACCATCATGCGCACGGACACTGAAGAACAGAGAAAAAAACGACGAAAATTATCAATTTTGGTTCGATTTACCAAAAATAAACCACCAACATTGGTTTGATTTTAAGGCTTTCAACACCCGATTGAAAATCGTATTACAAGATAGTAAGATTTTCACAGAAATCAGAAAATTTTACCTAAAGTGTCATCATCTTCTGTTACCCATGAAGTGCTCTCCATATTTTAGTATTTTCCCCTTCACATTTGTACTACTTTTAAATAACAAATATTAAAATAATAATGAGATTTAAAATATATAAAAAAGTTATATAGTTCTTAAAAAAGTTATATAACCGTCACATGTTTAATAAAAAATTACTTGTAATATGATAAATTAATAATAAACACAAAACACAAACTCGTATGTTACGATTAGGTTAACCGTGTGATAAAATAAAAATAAAAACAAACTTGTGTGATTAAAAAGATTAAAAAATATAGAAAATATATACAATATGTCACGGTTTGGCCAAACCGTGACATATCTTACCTGCGCACAATCAATTCTCATATTAATTACACAACCAATAATTGCAACTGATCCCGAGGGGTGTAAAATGGTCACGGTTAGGCCTCACCGTGACAGTTAGATCTTACGCCAGACTGAACGGTCACGATTAGCCTAACCGTGACCGTTTGAATTGGTAACCCTAAAAAATCAGCGGTGTGCGCAGAATTTCCGTAAATTAATCACGAGGAGGTTGAGGTACAATGACACCCACATCACGACCTGAGTTGGCCACGTGATTTTTCAATGTTTCTCCCTCGTAGTGGTAGGCACACATATTTTTTCTTCACGTGACTCCATCCAAGATATAATCTGCATACGACACGTGTCATTAGTAAAACTATAATCTATTCGAATGCTACGCTACACCCTCCGATTTAATTATCCTTGATTATATTATTCGCTAAATAAGTATAAAAAATAATTAATGTTATCTCCAGATCATTATTCTAGGAAAATAATTGTTAACTGATCCCTAAGAAGATACCTTTTAGGGGTTAGAATGTCCATGCCATTGAAAACCTTCAAATTCTGATTTATATTACTATTCTATTCTATTCTATTCTATTTTATTCTATTTTATTTTATTTTATTTTATTTTATTTTATTTTATTTTATTTTATTTTATTTTATTTTATTTTATTTTATTTTATTTTATTTTATTTTATTTTATTTTATTTATTTATTTTTTTTTATTTGTCAATGATGTAAGTGATGGATTGGTTAAAGGGTTGGCATGATGTATTAAGTGACACGGTTTTAAATTCCACCCTCCCCATATAACTTCTGCGTCATTTAGGTGAGGGTTTGATCCGGGGTTTCATCCCGGGTTTGATTCTGATGGGGGGCGAGGGTTTACGGATTCAATCTGGTTCCCGCGCATCTGGGAGTATGACTAGCGACCGGCGGCTAGATCCAGGTAAACAGTCTCGATAGACCGTCAGGTTCGGAGTCCTCTGCTCTTAAAAAAATATATTACTATTTAATTTAATTTGATATAATTAATCCAAAACAATTTTTCTTTAATATTATATTATATGTTTGTTAGAATTGTAAGTAATAGATGTATGGCTGACACGCCTTTTTAGTGAAATATTGTTATAGTTAAGTGGCTGGTATGTTTTGCAAATAAAAGATCGGCGGATTTAAATCCTATAAAACATAAGTTTTGATGTAGATTTTGAAGAATAGGATTTCTAGAATTATATTAATATTTTTCTATGGTGTTTGGGTAGTAAAATTGTTAATAAAAAAATAAAATTTATTGTTTTTTATATTAATTTCATATTTTAGATTTTAGGAAATGGTCAATAATTAGTGCAAGATGATATGCACCATTTTGTCTCGGAATTTTCTGATCTATGTGCTAGGTATATATGGATGCTCCCATGTTACATAATTATTCATTTAATAATTATTAATTCAAAAAGATAAAGGGCGTACCCGGTGCATGAAGCTCCCACTTTGCGCAGGGTCCGGGGAGGGCCGGATCGCGAAGCGATCTGATGTACGCAACCTTTCCTTGCACAATTTTGTGCAAGAGGCTGTTTCCACGGCTATAACCCATGACCTTAAGGTCATAAAGCAACAACCTTACCAGTTGCTTCAAGGTCCGCACTCATTAATTCAAAAAGATAGTTTAAAAAAAACAGAAAGGGAAGTAGGGGAGGTGCGTTCATGAACCTGAATATGTTGCCACATGTTTATATTTTAGAATATATTCCATAATCATATTGATATAAGGGTGGATGCAGTCATTTTTTGTAAACTTAGTAATTATGAATATTTACGCTACTAAAATTATTATACATCTTTATTCAAAAACAGTCATGAACTTTACTTCTCTTGCAATCAAATCTTTTGCGGCTCCCATTTATAATCTTCTTGTATGAAATATATAAAGTACTCATAGCGATCGATTAAATAAAATATTACACTTGATAATTAAATTAAGACGAATTTTTGTATGTGTGATATCGACGAACATTAAACAAACTCAATCGGATATTATTAATCAAATAATTACAATACGAAAGGAGTTAAAATCGCTTAAGCTCAATCCACCCAAGTTGAACTACCCTCAGGCGGCCTATCACTCAACCTTCTGCCCTCTCACAGTCAGAGTATTTTTACAAATGAAACAAACATACTGAAATACAAAGGAAAACAACTATTTATACTAATAGATGTTCTCACACGACAACATGAGGTTGTCGCGCGCCAACTTCAAGTTCTCGCACAATAGAATTTTCATCAATCATATTGGAATTCTCACATTCTTGTAGTTCTCTCATGATTTGATTGTTTGTTTTTCATTTGATATTGTAATCCATAAATGCTAAGTCCTTATATTTTCCCCCCTATGGATTATGATATCAAGTTATGTTTAACTTCAGTCACACATCTTCATGAATTATTTAATTATCGGGTATCTTTCACTTCAATATTCCCCCTCAGCTGTAATCACCTCCTAACGTATAGCTTTATAAAAAATATCACGTCTGGCTCAATCGTCTTAGGGGCCTGAAGCGAGATAAAAATTAAAGGCCTTCTTCAATTACTAAGAAATTACAAGTGAAAAGAAACGTATATAGTGACACACAAAATAAATGTTTTTTTCTAGCCACACAAACATTGGATATCTAAAACAAAAATCAAACCACAGTTGGTTAAGGGAGTTTTAATACCATTAAAATTAGCAACTTATACACATCTAAAATGCATATAAAGAAACAAATAAGCTTATTAAACAAGTATGAAGTCAAAACAAATTATCTTTTGGGCCTACTTCACAAGAACTCTTAATAGGATTAGATTTTGCAAAATCTTGAGTGGTAGAAAAAAACTGCTTAGAATTATGTAGTTAGTTTGCAAAATTATAAGAGATAGACAAACTTCAATATGTGTGTAGTAATGACAGAAACATTCTAATGAGTGCATAAAACACAAAATGAAAGGCTATAATCTATGCAAATGTATTTTAGTTGCATGATTATACTCGGAATTCATAAATCACAACCAAAGTTCTTAGAAATACATGTTGGGCATATATACACATATATACTTACATTCATATGTGAAACTGTAATGCCTTGCAGATCCGGTTTTTAATAACATGATGTTTCTAAAATTATGATTAAATTTGACAATCACCTAGTAATGTCAGGGTATATTTATTTAAGATTATATCATAAGATCTTTGATGAAAAGCACAAGCGACATATGCAAACTTTGCACATACTTGTATTGCATCATACATATACACAATTGATTTAAATTTAACCTAGGTCCTTAAACACTCTCTTCCAACCCATTTATTTAGAATATATTGAAATCCTAGCATTAAAATAACTCGATTTGTACTGAAATTTACCCGATTGCTTTGGCTCGTTACTAAGTTTACCTTGCATATTTTGCCAGATAAACAAAGAAAGTAAGTAATTATTAAAAAAAATCTTAATACACTTATGAAATTTATGAGTAAACTAAAATAACAAAACCGTACTATTTTATAACTTTAAAATTCAAACCAAATTGTAGTTTCTCAACTTCCTTCACATATCTGATGTCAAAAGATATTAACAAAACCAACGTGCAAAAATATGGAAATAAAAATACGAAAACACCTACAATACGTTTGCGGATCAACAACGGGTACATCTCAAACCCCCAACAATATAAATAAATATACCAAAAATGCTGAAGCATATGACAAAATAATAAACAAAATCAAACATATCCTCTATTCCTCTTATTAGGTTAACATAATGAAAACAATAAAACAAAAATTCTATTGAAGTTGTTACACACCAAACATACAAAATCGAGTTTCGATCGGTGATTTTTACATGTTCAATGTTAAAAATAAAGAAATGATGAAGATAGTAACTGTTGATTGATTTCGAGGTTGTTATGGGAAGAACTTTAATTTCCATTTAATAGAAACCAGTACAAAATCAATATTCATCTCATATCTCTGCACAACTCAATCCCTATCTCAGCTTTATCTTTGATTCTTTCAACTCCTAGCTTTGATTATGTTGCTGCTAACCTGTGTATTACGTAAACAAATTGGAGGCCCTTCAAGATTGGGGCCCCAAGCTTGGGCTTCACCCATGTAAAGGAAGAGCTGGCTCTGCGTTTGAATCAAGATTAAATCGTTGTATCTTGATTAATTACAATTTAAGTTGTATTAGGCATATGCTAGAGAGATACAACTTCCATTTCAGAATTTCAAAAGATCAGATTCTTCATTCTGATGACAAGAATCCGTGCCAACGAAGTAGATCATCTAAAGTATTCTTCCCCCTATGTAAGATATAATAAGCCCATATTTTCAGAACAAGAATACAAAACAATCTTGATTTTTCACTTAGTTAAACCATTCGATCATTGTTCCCATCAAGATAAGATAAGCCCATGTTGTCAAGTTTTAATTCACTAATGACTCGAATCAAATATTGTAAATATAGAATCTTGAACTTGATCAAAAATCGTAAAAACCTTTGTTTAAGTACCAAACTTCAAATCATCCAACATTGTCCGTATATTGGTTGAAACATTTGTTCCAAAACCTTCAAGATACTAACAAGTTTTTGCATCTGGGCCATGTTCTTGCATTTTGCCAAGTTTTTGCAAAAATTGAGATAATCGCTCAAAGTTTTTGCATAGATGATAAAGTAATCGCATGGTAAAGTTTTCGCATGAGAAAGTTTTCTCATGAAAAAGTTTTTTCATGAGAAAGTTTTTTCATGAGAAAGTTTTTCTCATGAAAAAGTTTTTTCATGAAAAAGTTTTTCTCATGCAAAAGTTTTTCTCATGAAAAAATTTTCTCATGAAAAAATTTTCTGATAAAAGTTTTTATCATGAAAAGTTCTTGCACATAAAAGTTCTAGCATGGAAAATTTTTGGTATGCAAAAGTTCTCACATGGAAGTTTTTCTCATGAAAAGTTTGTGCATGAAAATTGTTCTCATGAAAATGTTTTCTCATTAAAACCTTCTCGCAAAATACGGTTATTTTTGTAAATTTTTCGCATGATGCAGTTAATCCTGTGAAAACTTCAACCAAAATTGACTTTTTTGAGTTCAAATCACTACTACGGTCTCAAATATTTGTTTTCCACCATCTAAACTTGAAGATACTGAGCGTAATGATGCTGATCATCAATATATATAGCATGTATCAAAGCCGATTTCATGTATGTTTACCCTCAGTTTCACATTCTTCTCCTTTGAAACTGGTCCAAACTCAATCAAAACCTTTTGATTTCAACTCCATGTTTAACATCTTAAAAAGAATGATTGCAAAATGAAAATCCATGTATCAAGAGAAACAACTTGCTCTGAACCAAATGTAAAGTCCTGATAACGATCGATTCCATAAAATATTGCACTTTTTAAATTTAAAATCTTTTTTATTTGGACCCTTCTAACCTACTGTTATAAGATCAATTGTTACAATTATCTTCTATAATAACTACATGCACAAAAATATTTTCATATTAATGTTTTTAAAAAAATTTAATACATTAATTCATTATTGTTGCTCGTTGTATGACCAATTAGAACAAACGTTGTTAATTGTATTGTCATATGTTACTACTTCGGCATATTAAAAAAAATCCTCTCCCACTTACGCAAGTTTAGATCATATGTTAGTGGAGACACTGATGAATGTATAATAATTTATGAGAACATATTACTATCCCTAACAATGCAAGACCCTGTTAAAGTCATTAACTATCACCAAGCCAATCAAAGTATTTTTACTTTACTATTTGTAATAATCATGGTTTATTGTTAATTATTTTTTTGTAGTAAATATCCGATTATATATACATGGATCAATATTGAAATCTTCAGTTCTTGTTGAGCATTCGATCTACACACACAAACAATACCAGTTAAGGATCAACAAGAAGAGAAGTCTTTCTGTAACAACCGTCCGATGTGAGGATAAGTATAAATACAATGGAGTAATTGGAGAAAGATAGAGAAAAAGAGAGTGAGAGATTTATTTGTTAGGAATTCATTCCCCTTTACCTCATATTTTTTTATGTTTGATGATGTGTAGGTTATGTTCATGCATGATGTTTAGTAGTTGTCCCAAAGAGTTTGCTACGCATGTGTTCCCAACGTCTCATACTATGAGTTGTTATATTTCAACGGTTCAAATTAGTGATAATTATTATGATTTGGATGGCCAACATGTGTCCTTGATTCGATTTAGCAAGAACTGACCTAGCTAGTCCCAAGGTTCGCGTGTCTAGGTCTTTAACTACTCTACGTCCACAACTTGCATAACAACCTTTTAACATTCTAACAAAGTGTAGTATTAGAAATATGCTACGAAATCCTTTTTGCATGTTAGGAAATTTAGTACAACCATTAAAAAAAGGTGACAGATTTAAATAATTCCAAGTTTCATTTATTGGCAGGGATTAGTCCAAACTCGAGAAATATTTAAAGACGCTTACAACTTTGAGCGTATTTTCCTCCATGAACCTTTAATAAACTAATAGTTAACCTTGTTAGGTTTTTGATGATATGAACTGCTTATGTGGCCACTTGACTCGTTCGAGGTATATTAACCCTGTTAGTTCTCCTCCAACGAACCTAAAACTTTTACACCCTATAACTCGTCAGTAATCACCTCCTGATCTTGACCAGTTGACTTGTTAGAGGTTGATTTTGGGTGACAATAGAGGCAGACAATAGAAAACAGACTTGATGGAGGCTGGACAGTTACAGAGTTGAAAGATAGAACAAAGTTGGTCTCATTTCATTAAAAAAGCTAACGGAGGGTTACCTCTCAGTTAGTAAGGAACTGTTCTAGAATACTAAGCTTAAAGTTAAAAGTGTTTGTTATGACATCCGGTGATTTTCCATTACCAAAACTTCATTATTTCCGTTAGGTCTTGGATAGATGTATCGTGAGAACATACTAGTTGTCGTTGAATGTTAGTTACTTAATATTGATTAATATTGGTTAACTGATAATAACTTAATTAACAAATTTGATTATTAATATGTGGTTATGTGAATTGTGAATTTTAAATATTATTTACAGTTTTCACTTTGTAAAGTGACTATATGTGATATATGATTTAATGTGTGGTGTCTATTAAATGGATTATATATTTGTTGTTGGTTAATATAATTCATGTGTTCTGTGATTAAATTTATTCAAAAGTGTAAAAAAATTAGTTTCTACAAAGTGTAAATCAAGAAGGGTTAATTTTGAAACATTACTAAACATAATACTACACAAACCAAACCCTAGCCCCCTACCCAAATCGCGGCCGTGAGCATCCCCACCCCCCACCCATTGAGATTTTGATCAAACAACCATTCAATCTATTTGATTTTGCATAGTCTAGCGTGTTAGCAAGTGTCATTCCTTGATCATTACACGATTAAGATGAGTTTCTAAGTAGTTTTTCATGATTTTTTATTCTAGAACAAACCCTAGGTCCATTGATCTTGATATTAGAAATTGATGTTGTTTGATGATGCTATGATGTTAGTTTGGTAGTACTGATGTTAGTTTACGTGGATTATGCATGAATTTAATAGATTTAGCATCTCGTTCATACATTACAATAAAAGAAAACTTTAATTCTTCAGAATTTTGAGTTTGATGATTTATTGATTTTTATTATACTTAGATGATTGTTATGAACTAGTTTAGGCATGAAATTGATGATTGAATGGGATGAAATGTTGGTTATTGGATGTTACTTTCCCAAAAGTAAAACTTTATTGATATGTTTAAATTGATCTTGTGATCTGGGCATATACGTTCTGTTAGGATCATGCTAGGTTGCTTGTTGATAGTGTCTAATGGGTTAAAATGATTTAGTTAGATCATTTGGATGCTATGTTGGTATATTTAAGAAATACAGGGTTCATGAAGGATATTGTGCAATTTGATGTGTTGTGTTAAAGGTTATGGTTTTCTGTTTGGATTATAGTATGTGATTGTTACATATGTTTGATATGTTTGATGTGTTTGACTCATGTTAGGAATATGAAGATGAACATCATACACGCATGCAAATCCAAGGCCCCTACTTAGTATGATTGGCAGGGTTTAAGATATGACGTAGTGAGTTGTTTCACATGACATGTAGTGCATGATTAAATTCAATATGTGATTAGAAAGTTGAGACTTACTTTTATTTGTATTGAAGTTGATGATTTTGAGGTTCGCATGTGTTGTATGATAAGCTTTGTAATATGATGATCTTGCTAGATCTTAAGGTTCATTATGTGGTATATGTGAATGGTTTTGTATAATAATCATGGATAATGAATTATTAAACTTGGTAAAACAAGATTTCACTTAAAAAGTCACCAACGGGTCAAATCAGTCAATTAGGTTAAATGGGTCATTGTTTCCAAAATCACATAAATTAATGTGTTTGATTTATTACTTAAGGTTTGTTAAGCTATTTTGTTTACATGTACTTATGCACACGTGTTCTAAGTAACCTTTGACGGGTTGTCTTTCCAGTAATTCTTAGTGTCACACCTCCGCTTATAGCGGAAACACGAGGATGTAACGGACGGGAACGTCATAACACATTAACTGTTAATAGAGATGCATTAATGATGATAAACCAACGTGTCATGATATTACCCGACACAAATGGAGACTTGTGTCGCCGCCAGTTAATTCCTTGACAAACATAGTCAACAAGCAAATTGAATTTGAATCCCACAACCCGGGAACAAGTAAATGTAAACAGGTCCAACAATAATAACATCAAATAAAACATATTTGTTAGAAACGCTAGAGCACGTGTATGATTGTATTTCTTATGGTAACCACTAAGGCATCGTCTCTAGCTATCCTCGATGATTGTTATCTGAAAATATATGCTCAAAACGGTCAACAGATTATTGGTGAGTTTACAAGTTTAAATAATAAACAAATTTTGATGTTGTGTAATAGTTTGTAGGGCATAAGTGTATACAGTTATTAATAAGCAATATCGCATGTAAACATGAGCCTCATAACTAAACCTATGACGTACACACAGATCTTGCAAGAATATATTCACTCTAGGACCTGTTTGTGGCCACCGTCAGTCCCACATGTATACCAACAAATAAGGGTGGGGGTTTCAATCCAATAGTACTATTAACACCTGTCCGTCGGCTCCAGTGCTGGAGTTAAATAGTTGTGAATAAAGAACCATATAGAAATCTCATGCATGTACTAGATATTAACTTACAAACAGTAAACACAACAGTCCCAAAATATAAATGAGTTCACAACATAAAAAGGGTGATCATACTTTTCCTGCAAATTTTATAAATAATTTTAAATGAAAACAGGGCCATGAAACTCACCTTATAATTATTCGGAAATAAAGCAAACAAAAAAGGCTTCTTGAGATGAGAGCAACCCAATGATAAAACACTTATAATTTAAGGTAATTAAATCTTAAAACATGTCTAATGATCGTTGATACATCCGGGCGGTCTTGGGTCAGTTCAGGTACGATGCTTGACACGTACACAAAAATATGAATGATTAAATTATTTATCTAGTGAATAAAAACATGTATGAATTTATATATATACAAATATATATATATATATATATATATATATATATATATATATAATTTGAACACACGTAACAATATATAATCATACACCTATACAACTTCAAACACACAGACACTAATCAAACACAATTAACATACATTCAACACATATCAACACACACTCGACTATACGTATAACCATGTACACACACTGTTAATACACACACCCAAAAATACATACAAAACACACACACGAGAACACATAAACATCGCACTAACTCACACACACACACAAACACAACACACACTTGGTTTAAACACAACCATATATATGTGCATACACCAAACAAACACACACACACACACTACACAAAAAAACACACATGACGAATAACACACACACACATATCTCACATAAACCCACACACAGACACAACCCTAGCCCACATGCACATACACTTCACACACATAGTCCATTAACACACGCACTGCACACACACACACACACATACATACATATTAAGTCACACTTAATATATATGCATTCCAGCATACACAATATATATACATATATGCCTGCACACACACACATCAACTCAGTACACACACCCAACCCAACCTATCCACACATACACACTCAGTACACACACCTAACCCAACCACACACACACACTTGGTACACATACACACACCTAACCCAAACACACACATACACATACATACTCGGTACACATACACACACCCAACACAAACACACCACACACACACACAAACACAACACACATCACTCACACATACAATACAAACATACCACATACACATATTACAATCACACCACACACACATAAACACAACACACACACTCGGTACACATAGCAGTCGAAGGCTACTATGTTGTATCTTTCGGGCAGCAACCCGGGGCAGACTACACACACATACACATAATCGCATAACACACACACACACTACACACACAACACCCTCACACATACACTACTGACATACATACACACACATACATTATGCACGTCCACCACAACAACCGCAACGCACAGCCACGACCAACACCGCCTCAATACCACCGCAACACCACCAAACCAAACCAAAGACAACTAAAGCAACATGAACTCGAAATAAAAAACCGTACACTGTGAAATGAAGAGAAACAAGGTCTAAATGGATCGAGTACCTATGGTACGACTAAACGGCGAGGCGACAACGATCGGTGGCTGCTAAACACCCAATTTGGTGATTGACAGCAAGGGAAACGATTTTAAGGTTTCAGAGGGGTGGTCAACAGTGATAAAGTTTTATTTATATAATTTTTATATTTATACTTAGAATCCCCAACTTTCAATTATTTAATCCCTTAAGTTTACTTAATTTATAATTTAAGCCCTAAACTTTTTAATTACAATGATAATAATAATAATAATAATAATATTAGTGATAATAATAATTATTATAATAATGTTAATTATACTGATAAGGATTAGTATTATTAATTATTATTTATATAATATTTATCTAATTTATCATATTATAACTTTAAAGTTAAGGTGCAAGACAAATAAGACAAGATTCGGGATCGGAATGAATTAATTACACAAGGACAATAAATACACAAGGAGGGTTAAAGACATTTGAGTCAATTGACGGATCTGAGTGTGACAGATGTCACAATATCCCCCAGTTGAGAGAATTTTATCCCAAAATTCAGTTGGAGTTAGATCCTAAAGCTTTATACGTAAATAGGTGAAGATATTTAAGTTTCATATGGTCTTCCCATTTCCACATAATTCAGGTACTCGCTTAGAGTTCCATCGCACTATGACAATAGGAATCATGTTGCGCTTCAACCGCTTAACTTCTTGGTCCATCATTTCTATCAATTCCTCCATAAAATGAAGTTCTAATCAATCCTGATTTTCTTAATCGGCACATGAAGGGATCCATCAGCTAAACATTTCTTAAGGTTTGATATATGGAACGTATCATGCACGCCGTTAAGCTCTTGAGGTAACTTTAACTGATACGCCATAGGACCAATTCTTTCCTTTCTTAATCGACACATGGCCCAACTTACCTCAGAGCAAACTTTCCTTTCTTTCCGAACCGTATGATTCCCTTCCAAGGAGAAACCTTCAATAAAACACGATCGCCCATACTAAATTCCAAAGTTTCCATTGATTGTCACCGTAACTATCCTGGTGGTCTCTAGGTGCCTAAAGTCTATCCTTGATGTGGAATATCTTATTAGTTATTTCCTGAATAATCTCTATACCTATAAATTGGCTTTCACCTACCTCAGTCCAACATACTGGCGACCGACACTTTCTTCCATACAACGGCTTAAACGGAGGACATCCAATGTTTGTATGATAACTGTTGTTATAAGAGAATTCAATCAATGGTAAATAAGTATCCCAACTCCCACTAAAGTCGATTACATATGCCTTAAGAATGTCTTGAAGAGTCCGTATCATACATTCACTTTGACCATCCGTTTGTAGATGATAAGCAGTACTTAAATCTAACCCAGTGCTTATTGCCTTTTGTAGAGTTTGCCAAAATCATGATGTAAATCGACTATCATGATCTGATATAATTGACACAAGCACCCCATGCCTAGCCACGATCTCATTTACATATAATCTATCTAACTTTCCATCTTATAATCCTCATGAATCGGTAGGAAGTGAGCGGATTTCATCATTTGATCCACAACAACCCAAATCGAATCATGCGCTACTTGTTCTAGGCAACTTAGTGATAATGTCCATTACAATATTGTCTCATTTCCATTCGGGAATTTCTGATTGTTGTAGTAGTCCTGATGGATCCTAATGCTCGGCCTTAACTTTAGAGCAAGTCAAACCTTCACTCACATACGTCGTAATGTCTTTCTTCATACTTGGCCACTAATACAGTTCTTTAATATCTTGGTATATCTTGTCTGCACTAGGATGAACAGAGTATTTCGATTTGTGTGGTTCATTCATAACTAGGGGTCCAACATTTCCCCACTTAGTTACCCATATATGATCCACAAAATATCATACGCCGTCCTTCTTACACTTTATCTGTTTATTCAAAACACGAAACTCCTCAACTTGTAATATTCTATTACTTCAATGCTTCACCATATGTTGTCAGCTTTTGAGTCTTCAGATATGATTGAATGGTCATTCCCAAAGCTCTGCATGTAAGGGTTTAACACGTTACTTTCTACTCAAGGCACCATATTTTCCTTTCTAGTATGATATCGGATTTCATAATCCTAGCCAGTGAGAAGTTCTACCCATCGCCTCTGGCACATATTCAGTTCATTTTGTCAAAAATGTGTTGAAACTTTTATGGTCGTTGTAGATGACGCATTTAGTCCCGTACAGATGGTGCCTCCATATCTTAAGCGCAAATACCACCGCACCTAATTCCAAGTCATGTGTCGTATAATTCTTTTTGTGAACCTTAAGCTAACGTGAGGCAAAGCAATCATCTTATCCTTTTTCATTAACACACAACCTAATCCTTGGTGTGATGCATCATAGAATACCACAAAGTAATTGGATCCATCAGGGAGGGTCAATATTGGCGCATTGCACAATCTTTCCATCATCATCTGAAAGGCCTCTTCTTGCTTATGACCCCAATCAAATTTCCTGTCTTTCTATGTTAACATTGTCAATGGTTGAGCGATTTTTGAGAAGTTTGCAATGAATCAGCGATAGAACCCAGCTAATCCTAAAATTATCGTATCTCCGAAGGAGTCTTAGGAGCATCCCACTTCTTTACCGCTTCAATCTTTCCAGGAGCAACGTGGATTCCCTTCTTATTAATCACGTGTCCTAAAAACATCACTTTTTACAAAAAAAATTCACACTTCGAGAACTTGGTGTAAAGTTTCTCTTCCTTTAGCAATTTCAGTATCTCTCGTAGGTGCTGATCATGGTCTTCCTTCGATCGGAAATAGATGGGAGTATCATCTATAAACATGATTATGAACTTATCCAAATAGGCTTTGCATACCCAGCTCATCAAATCCATAAACACTACCGGAGCATTGGTCAGTCCAAACGACATGACTAAGAACTCATAGTGTCCATATCGAGTTCTAAAAGCTATTTTTGGTACGTCACCCTCATGGACCCTTAATTGACGATAGCCCGATCGAAGATCAATCTTAGAGAAGTACAGAACTCCTTGCAATTGATCAAACAGATCATCAATTCTAGGAAAAGGATATTGATTCTTCACGATCAACTAATTTAGCTTAAGATAATCAATGCACATTCGGAACGTTCCATCCTTCTTTTTAACAAACAATATCGGTGCTTGCCATGTCGACTGACTAGGTCATATGAAACCTTTATCCAATAACTCTTGTAGCTGGCTCAATAACTCTTGCATTCTGATGATGCTAGCCGATATGATGTCTTTGCTATGAGTTTTGCTCTGGGAATAAAATCTATTTGAAACTCCACCTGTCGAGGAGGAGTCAAACCGGACAAGTTATCAGGAAATACTTTCAAAAAATCTCGCACCAGCGGAATATATTCCAGTTTCCTTTCCTTTGCTTTCTTTTCCACTACATGCGCTAAGAATGCATAGCATTGCTTCTTTAGGCATTGGTGAGTCTTTATGCAAAAGAGAAAACTTAGGTTTCTTCCCGGTCATCCTCCTTGAATCTTGAGCACATTACCGTTGGGCATAGGGATTCACACCACTTTTTCTCGATAGAGAATCTTGGCTCTACATTTTGATAACCAATCCATTCCCACTACTATATTAAAGCTTCAAATTCAAAAGGTATCAAATCTATATCAGTGGCATGGTCCTCTAACATTATTGTGCAACCTCTAATAATCTCATTAGCTTTCATAAATTTACCATTAGCCATTTCTACAGAGTAACTAGCCTATAAATAGTTAGGGCTCAAACCAAACAGATGTGTAAATTCAAAGGACAGAAAGCTATTCTCCGCCTCGGTATCAAATAATACAGATGCGAAATGGTTATTGGGAAGGTACATACCCGTAACAACATTTGGGTCCTGACGGGCATCATTTGCTCTAATAACAAAATCACATCAACATGTATCATTCCCATGATTCGTCTGACCCTAATTTCCAACTATCACCATCACTTGGTTTTAATTATTCCTAGGGTTACCTGATGCCCGGTTCATCCTAGGGCACATATTTTGAATGTGATAAGGGCTTCAACACTCATAACAAGCCCTGATGTTTCCTACCTATTAAATGGTTTTATTGGTGCAACCAACTTGGGCGCCACCCTATAATCCTTTGTAAAATGCCCTGGGCGCCTACAGTTTACGCACACCCGGCACGACGCAGCTTATGGATGATGAAAATTACACTTACCATATTTTTGATGTGGCCTAATGTAATCCTTTCTCCTTTGGTTTACTGCTACAAAGTTTTTAATCACATTCTCTTGCTTATCAAACTTTCCCCCTGCTTGCTTTCTCGATTCCCCATTATCCTTCCTTTTCTCACCATCTTTACCTAGTACTCTAGTTCTTACTATTTGATTAGTGAAAGTACTAGCCTTTAAAATTTCACTCTGAATTATGGAAGGAGCGGTTGAATTTACCATTGCGTAGATTTGAGGAGCCAAACCCCATATGTACCTTTCAATCCTCTTTGATTCCATGGTCACCAAGTGTGGAACAAGTCTAGCAAGTTCATGAAATCGATCTGTGTATGCCACGTGTCTAGCTCCTACCATAGCATGATTCCAGAATTCATGCTCCGACTTCTGCATTTCTTTATTAGGACAATACTCATCGGTGATCAAAGCCTTAAATTCGTCTCATGTCATTATCATTTCCGCCTCCCTACCTCTTGCCTATATCTGAGTGTTCCACCAAGTTAATGTATTTACTTGCAGTAAACATATAGCATATTTGATCCTCTGACTGTCCAAGCACTCGCTAATGTCAATCACTGCTTCCATCTTTTCAACCCACCTGGTTAATGTTGTTGCTCCACCATTTCCATCAAACTCCTTAGGCTTACAAACCACAAATTACTTATAAGTACATCCTTTTCTTCTCTTGCCATCTCTATGACCATTCCAGTTTCCACCTCCATTAGCAATGCAATTGTTCGGCATATTTCCATTTCTCTTACCTGGACCATCACCATTGCCATTCGCATTGTTATTACCATTTCCATTACCCAGTCCACCTCCTTCTTTATTGTTGTTGTCATTCACTCCTTTATACCCATTCTCAGCATTTTCCTCATCACCATCATTCCCACCATTATTTCCATTATCATTGTTGCCACATCCATTTTCTTGGTTCAGGATGTTATCACTTACTTGTGCCAATATAGTCGGGATGAGCGCAACCAACTACTGAGCAATCATAGTAGCTATATTAGGATTCCTAGCTCCATGGTTGTTACCAACTAGACCTCCTTCATTTCCTCCATTAGGTGCTTCACCCATACCAAAGCACCTCTTCCTCTACCTCTGCCTCTTATGCAGAACCACCAGGACTATTACTGCGGGTAACTCCTCTGGGCAGGATTTTCTAATCAATCATAGATAACATGTAAGCTTCAATCGTATCAAGGTTTACCATAATTCAGTCACCCATGCATATATAACACGTCATTGCAAGCCATATAATTCACAATATAATATCACAAATAATTTCATAATAATAATATAAAGTTCCATTTTCATAAGTCATAATAACACAAACATGACCAATACAAAATATCCCAAAGCACACGCGTACTGGTAGTCTAATAAGATCGAAATAAGAAATATGATATAACTAGAAATAAAATCTCAGCAATTCTTCATTCCTACATCAAGGCTTGTGTAATATCAATACTGGTTGTCGCCACTACTGGAGCAACTAGAGAAGCTCAGGGGCTGGTCAGGGTAGTCACCCCACAGACTGGCCCCATCTGTCAACGGTAGGATCCTAATGCAATTAGCCGGGACTACCTTCTTCATTGACGTCATCATCCTCAACGGTCCTACGCCTTTCACCCGATACGGCCCTCTAGGGTAGCCAGGTACCTAAGGTCCTACTTCGGGGGCGTACCTCGCGATCACCGGCACCTCAGGAGCAACATGAGCAGTAGGAACGACAAGAACGATCGATGCGACAGGTATCTTAGGTTCTACAGGAAGAGCCAATACAGCTCGAACAATAGGTAAACCTAACACAACAGGGTTAAACAAAATTTTCTCCTCGGATGACTCCAACATAAACTCCTTTTGCTCGGACACGGTATCCGATGACGAATGCAACAAATGGTCCAAGTGAACCTCCTCGGGTTCTAACTCTAAATTAGATTGAACAACACGGGATGTAGGAGGAACGGAAGGACCACTAGAATACATCCTATAAGGAAAAAGTATAAGTACTTTTCCTCGGGTGAAATAACTCAAATATTAAACAAATAGATAATTTATATATGAGGAACATACATGCAATACCAAATGCACACAAACCTAGTATGCATTTTACATGAAGGTTCCTAGGTTATAGTTTAGGTCGAGTGATCCACCTAAGTCTCTATAACCAATGGCTCTAATACCAATCTATCACACCCCCATTTATAGCGGAAACACGAGGATATAACAGACGGAATCGTCATAACATGTTGACTGTTAATAGAGACGCATTAATGATGATAAACCAACGTGTCATGACGGCACCCGACACAAATAGAGACTTGTGTCACAGTTAGTCAATTCCAAGATAAAAATAGTCAACAAGCAAAATGAAATTGAATCCCACAACCTGGGAACAAGTAATTAATGTAAACATGTCCAACAACAATAACCTCAAATAGAACATAATTGTCAGAAAACACTAAACCAAGTCAAAAATATATTTCTTATGGTCACCACTAAGGCATCGTCTCTAGCTATCATTGATGATTTTTACCTGAAAAGATATGCCTAAAAAGGTCAACATGTTGTTGGTAAGAATGCAGATTTAAATAATAATAAAAATTAATATTGTGAAAATAGTTTGTAGGACATAAGTGTATACAGTTATAAGCAAACAATATCACATATAAGCATGAGCCTCATAACTACACCTATGACATACATACAGATCTTGTCGGAACATATTCACCCTAGGGCCCGTTCGTGGCTACTGTCTGACAAACTAGTATACCAACAAACAAGGTTGGGGTGTCAGCTCAATAGTAGTATCAATGCCTATCCGTCGGCTCCACCACTGGAGTTAAATATTTATGAATAAAGAAGAACACAGAAAACTCATGCATGTACTAGATATTAACTTACAAATAGTAAACAAAAATCCCAAAATACAAATGAGTTCACAATGTAAAAAGGTTGAGCATAATTTTCCCTTTAATTTATAAATAATTTTTAAATGAAAATGAGGTCGCGAAACTAATCTTGCAATGATTCGGAAATAAAGCAAACAAAAAAGGCTTCTTGAGATGAGAGCAACCCAATGATCAAACACCCATAATTTAAGGTAACTGTATCTTAAAACACGTCAAATGAGCGTCGATACATCCGGTCAGTCTTGGGTCGGTTCATGTGCAACACGTGACACGTACAAAAAATATGTATGATTAAATTATTTATTTAATGAATAAAAACATGTATGAATATATATATATATATATATATATATATATATATATAT
>BJCN01340123.1:0-11961 GCA_018326445.1 Flaveria brownii
CAATCATTGAGATTGACAGGGACCTTTATAGCATACCCTAGGTGACTAGATCAAGCTTCGTGCATAATGTTCGGGGTCTATTTATAGACCTCAGGCCCAGCATCAGCTTCGTGCACAATATTCGGGGTATTGCAGATTGGTCCGGAAAGAAAGTGAAAGATAGTGATAAAAGTACGAAATGAAAAAGGAGCATGGTAATGAATGAATGAAAGAAGGTATTGCCTTGTTGTATGTATGATGAATGCTCACGAATGAAAGTAAAGAATGTATCTTATTAAAAAGAGTATTTTCATATATAATTTATACAAGGTATTTTAATACTTTTAAAACTAGAACTCACTCAGCAACGCTGATTTTTATACATTTTCAGTTAGCAGGTGAATATTGTAGAGGATGGCACGAGGGTGAAGCTACTCTACGGGACAAGACATACATCCATTCACTACTTATGATATTGTTGTTTTGTAATGCAATTAAACAATCTTTTGTAACTCAAACCCCATTGTATTGCTTAAAAATAGTATTTATTAACAATAATGAATGGCTTTTGTTAATGTAATTCTGCTGCTTATTTCATGAATTGTATATTATTATGTATCTTTACTACAATGAATGACCAACTGTGAGGTCTCCAGGAACGGGGCCCTACAAGTTTGTATTAGAGCTAAAATTTAAGCGAATTGGGTAATATATTTTCAAAAACCTAATCTTAAACTGAAAATGGGACAAATGGAGGGATGTCAGCCCGAGTAGCTACGTGACATCAGGTATTTATTTCTTAAAGTTAATAAGTATTATGTGCGTGTGCTATTTAATTTATGTGCTCTTAGTAGATTTGGATACTGATTAAGTCAGGATAGGAAATGCTTAGGGTATGAAGAGTAAAGTTAGTGGCTAATCACAACTGGCCACTGTAATTAGGGACTTACTATACTTGACATAAACTGAGTTATTACCTTGAATGAATGTGTTAGTGTTTGAATATTATAGCGTTTAGGGAATGGCTGGACGAAAATCTTCCAAGGCTTTTAGAGGTAGAGGTTGTGGTGGACGTGGTACTGGGCCACTTGTGACAAGGAGTAATGCTAAGGCCCCTGAGATAGCTCACGAGAACCTTGAGGTTCATGGTCGAAGTGAGGAGAATGAGAATGCTAGTTTGAATGCCTCAGCTAGGGAGGCGATTGCTGACGAGGTGCACCAGGTCATGCAGACAGTCTTACAGTCTGTAGTGACCGAAGTTATCAGGGTTGTGAGGAATGGGGAGAGAAGGAGAAGGAAGATAGGAAAAGGTCAACGGGCAAGTAAATAAAAGGGGAGGAGGAACAACCTTAGCTTGAAACAGTGTTATCCGACGATGAGGAGGATGATTCAGTGAGGGTGACGAAAAAGGGATGCAGTTGTTGGGCATTCCAGAGGTGTAAGCCCCCAACCTTTGATTGCAATGGCAATACTACTACCGCTCACCGGTGGGTGAGGGAGATGGAAGCAGTGTTGGAAATCAGCGAGTGTCGTGAAGACCAGAAGGTGACGTTCGCCACTCACTCTTTTGCTGACTCAGCACTGTGTTGGTGGGACAATACTGTCCAAGCTGAGGGTGCCAGGGCCATCGGGAAGATACGATGGAAGGAGTTGAAGAAATTGGAGATCGAAGAATTCTGTCCTCGTCGGAACTCGATAAGATCGAGAGGGAGTTCCTGAAACTTGAGGTGGGAAGCATGACCCACCAGCAGTACACCACCAAATTCAATAAAATAGCGAGGCTGGTTCCAAATCAGGTGACGTCGGTGTCGAGGAAGATCAAGAGATACATTCAGGGGTTACCGGATGACAAACGTAGGCATCTGATTGTTGCCTGGCCGAGTACTTTTCGATCGGTTGTAGACCTGGTGGGTAGGCTTTATGATGAACGGGAGGAGACGGTGGTGGAAGTGAAAAAGATAGGTGGTGGTGATAATAACTAGAATGGGAAGAGGTTTGGGTGTGGTGGTTTCACCCCAAACAACAAGAAGATGAGGGTGGATAACCGCAGGTTGGCATCATCAAGTTCGGGACCGAGGAAGTGCAGTAAGTGTGGGAAGGAGCATGTGGGTGAGTGTAGGTTGGGGATCAATGTGTGCTTCAAATGTGGAAGGCCTGGCCATATTTCCAGAGACTGTAGGGTGCCAAAGTGTTACACATGTGGCGAGGAGGGCCACATGAGTAGGGACTGCAAGAAGCCGAGGGCGGAGAGCTCTGGGCCAGAAAAGAAGCCGAAGGAAGGGGGATAGAGGGCGAGTGCTAGAGCCTTCATGATGACGCAGGAGGAGGCCAGAGAGGATCTCGATGTCATGTCAGGTATGTTTCTAGTTAACCAAATTTGTGTCTCTGTGTTATTTGATTCTAGTGCCAGTTGGAGTTTTATTTCTACTACTTTTCGTGATAAGTTATATGTTAGTAGTAGAGGTATTAGTGACCCTTTTGATGTAGAAACTGCTATTGGTAAGTCCAATAGAATTACTGATATGATAGAGGACTGTGCCATAGAATTGGAAGGTCATAGCTTTGCTTCCAAGTTACATGTGATGCCCCTAGGCAGATTTGATGTAGTACTAGGGATGGATTGGTTAGTAGCCTATGAGGCGAATGTTGTGTGTTGCAAGAAGATGATTTGACTAGTTGCGCCCGATGGAAGTTCGGTGACGGTTTATGGAGATCACGGTACTACGATCCCGAAGGTGATTTCGATGGCGGTTACGGGGAAGTGGATGAGACGTGGATGTAGTGCCTATCTGGACTACACGAAAGATGTGGATGCGTATGTACCATAACTATCCGATGTGCCAGTGGTGCGTGATTTCCCAGGCGTGTTTCCAGAAGACTTACCAGGTGTGCCACCGGATCGCGAAATTGAGTTCCAAATTGATTTGATACCTGGTGCTCAACCCGTTGCCAAAGCACCGTATGGATTAGCTCTGACTGAGAAAGAACTCATGAATCAACTATAGGAGTTAATGGATAAGGGATTCATTCGACCGAGTATCTCTCCATGGGGTGCTCCGGTCATGTTTGTAAAGAAGAAAGATGGTGAAGAATCGATGCATCCACTACCGAGAGCTGAACAAGTTGACGGTGAAGAATCGGTATCCATTACCGAGGATCGATGACTTGTTCGATCAGCTCTAGGGTGCCAGTTGGTTTTCGAGGGTTGATCTTCGATCTGGCTAGCACCAATTGAAGGTGAAGGAGTAGGACATTCCTAAGACAGCTTTTCGCACGCGTTATGGACACTAAAAGTTCCTCGTTATGTCTTTTGTTCTAACTAACATGCCAGCTACCTTTATGGATTTAATAAACCGAGTGTGTCAGCTAATGTTAGATAAATCAGTGATCGTATTTATTGATGATATCCTGATTTATTCAAAAAGTGAGAAGGAACATGCCGGCCACATACGAGAGGTATTGGGGACACTTAGAAAAGAGAAGTTATATGCTAAATTCTCTAAGGGTGCTTTTTCGTTGCGCGAGGTTCAATTTTTGGGTCATGCTGTGAATGCTAAAGAAATTATGGTAGACCCGGCAAATGTTGAGGCGGTGATGCAATGGAAGTCTCCAAAGATGCCATCTGAGATCCGTAGTTTCTTGGGTTTAGCGGGATATTACTGGAGATTCATTCAAGAATTTTCCAAGATAGCCTCACCTTTGACTACTGACTCGCAAGGATGTCAAATTTGCATGGGGTCAAGAGCAGGAGTTCGCTTTTGAGGAATTGAAGACGAGATTGACTCAAGCTCCTGTCTTGACATTACCTGAAGAGAGTGAAGACTTAGTTGTATATTAGGATGCTTCTTATTTGGGATTAGGTTGCGTGTTAATGCAACGGGGAAGGGTGATAGCCTATGTGTCCCGACAGCTGAAAACCCACGAAGTCAATTATCCCACACACAATCTAGAGCTAGCTGCGGTGGTTTTCGTGTTGAAGATTTGAAGGCACTACCTGTATGGGGCAAAGTGCATAATCTTCACAGATCACAAAAGCTTAAAGTATTTCTTTAACCAACTGATCTAAACATGAGACAGAGGAGGTGGTTAGAGCTTATCAAGGATTATGATTGTGAGACCTACTACCATCCGGGCAAGGCCAACGTGGTGGTCGATGCCCTTAGCCGAAAGGAGAGACCCGAGCCAATTCGAGTGAAGGCTTATCAGTTGGTTATGACCAATAATGTGCTGACACAAATGAAGGGATTTCAAGACGAGATGTTGAAAGAAGATCACCTTAACTCTGAAAGGATGAGAGGACTAGTCACAAGGTTGGGTGTGAACATTTACGGTGTTAGAACCCGAAATGGACGAATGTGGATTCCTCGTTACGAAGACCTACTGGGGCAGATAATGGATGAAGCTTATAAGACTCGATACTCAAATCATCCTGGTACCAAAAAGATTTATCATGATATGAAGAAGGATTATTGGTGGCAGGGAATGAAGCGTGATGTAGTAGAGTACGTGAGCAAGTGCCTTACTTGCTTGCAAGTGAAGTCGGAACATCAGAAACCATACGAGAAGATCCAACCGTTGGATATACCCGAGTCGAAGTGGGAACACATCACCATGGACTTCATAACGAAGCTACCCCATACGGCGAAGGGGTACGACACCATTTGGGTGATTGTCGATCGATTTACGAAGAGTGCTCACTTCCTATCGATCCGTGAGATGTATTCATCCAAGAGACTGGCAAATCTGTTCATTAAAGAGATTGTAGCTCGTCATGGCGTGCCGGTGTCCATTGTGTAGGATCGTGACACCCGATTCACTTTGAAGATTTGGAAGAGATTTCATGATACAATGGGGACGAGGCTACACATTAGCATGGCTTATCATCCTCAGACAGATGGTCAGTCTGAGAGGATGATTCAGACGCTCGAGGACATGCTTCGGGAATGTGTAATCGACTTTGGAGGAAGTTGGGATGATCACTTACCATTAGCAGAATTCTCGTACAACAACAGTTATCATGCCAGCATTAGCATGCCCCCTTACGAGATGCTATACGGTAGGAGATGTAGGACGCCTGTATGTTGGGGAGACATTGGGCAGAAGGAACTGGGAGGTATTGAGGTGATCGAAGCTACGACTGAGAAATTGGAAAAGATCAAAGCTTTATGAAGGCGGCAAAAGATAGACAAAAGTCGTATGCTGACAAGAGGCGGAGACCAATAGAGTTCAAGGTTGGAGACCGAGTTATGTTGAAGGTCTCGCCCTGGAAAGGCATTATCCGATTCAGGAAACGAGATAAGCTAAGCCCGAGATATATAGGACCTTTCCGAATCATCGCACGAGTAGGGGAGGTAGCCTATCGACTTGAATTGCTAGATGAGTTAAGCGGAATTCATCCACATTCCATGTATCTCATCTGAGAAAGTGCTTAGCTGATGAAGGCATGGTTGTACCACTGGAGGATCTCGAGCTGGATGAGCGACTCAATTATGAAGAGCAACCAGTGGCAATCATAGATCGGAAGGAGAAAAGTTGAGGAATAAAGTGGTTCCACTGGTGCATGTACAGTGGAAGCACAAGAAGGGTTCTGAGTCTACGTGGGAGATAGAAGAGGAAATGAGGCAACATTACCCACAGCTATTCGAAGAGTGACAGGTTTCAGGGACGAAACCTCTTTAAGGGGCTAGACTTGTAACACCCGAAACTTTTAGTCAAGTAAAGGAAAATAAACATGGAAGAGGGAAATAAAGTATCCAGAAGAAAAGGAAATTCAGCCAAAGTTATGGTGGTTAAAGTGTAAAATAGTACAAAATCCAATATTTTAATATATTATGGGTATGGCCGCCCATATATGTCAACCATCTGCTTTCTGTCAACCAAAAAGAAGAAAAGAGAAAGCTGAAAACTCTCTCTTGGTTACAAGAAGAAGAAGACGATTTCGGGTTTTGGTGCATGTTTCTTGTGTTTTAACTCGGTTTTATTGGGTATCCAACCTTAGAACCGATTTTTATGTGTTCTTTGTGCTTGGTTGTTTGTTGGTAGTGTTTTAGGTGGTTGAATGTAACATCCGGTTTTAATCCGGACTTGTAATCATATTTTGGTTTATATTTTATAAATAGGTTGAAGTTTATGTTATATCGGTATTTAACACCGTATTTATAAATTAATCGTGAGCGAGGCGGTTAATAATAATTATAATAATAATAATAGAAATAAAATATGAAAATAATATATGTGTGTGAATAGAAAGGCGGTGAAGAGGGAGCACCAAAAGCAGATTTTCATCTGCATCATCTTCATTTTCTTGTTCATCTCAAACCTAAACGCTCCCGTTTTCGTCTTCGTCGAATCTTTGATCAAATCGACTAATTCGGCTACGTTTCGGTAAGTTTTGAATGTCACGGATCAATCCTGGTATGTTATAAGCTGTGTATATGATTGAATCTGATCAAATAACACGTTTAAATCATCGATTTGATCTTGTTCTTTTCTAAGTTTAAAACCGGAAAATTCAGATCCGATTTTTAGTGAAGTTTTGATAAAATAATGATCCGAAACTTTTATAAACTATGTTTACATGTTCTGTTTTGAACATGGCATGATTTGGATGATTAAAACTCAAGTTTTGAATAAGTTTTGGATCAAAAACGTCAAGAACACATCTGCTAATCCGTTTCAGGCGAATGGGCTCAGTCGCATGATTCAGTCGTGCGAATAAGGGTTTAGTCATGCGACTGAGTGCGAATGAAGGTTCAGTCGTGCGACTGAGAACTCAGTCGCCTGGGTTAGAAGAGCAAATGAAGCCGAGTGGTCACTATGCACGAATGAGGACTCAGTCGTGCGAATGAATGGTTAGTCGTACGACTGAAGGTTCAGTTGCATGGTTCAAACGCATGGTTTAGTCGCATGAGGTCTCATTCGTACGATTGACTCCGAGTGGTTGGCTCTGTCGTACGAATGTGTTCATTCGTGTGGTTCATTCGTGCGAAAGAGATGTTCATTCGCACAGGAGTTCTATTTGAGAATAGTTTACTGAGTCAAGGTTTATTGCTTTAGATATAACTTGTTTGAAGAAGGACTAGTTACCTCGTGTACGTGGATTGTTTAATTATCATGAGGAAGTTAATAAGGTGAGTTCTAAGCCCTTTACAAATGTTTGGTTTTAACATTCGGGCTAGCATACATATGATGATAAATGATTTGAATGTTTTAGCACCAGAATTATAATAATGATGTTTATACATTACTAACAGCTTGTGAGGTTGTTAGGGTAAAGTTGGGGATAATAAATGGTTATCTAAATATTTCTAGTCGTTACGTGTTTGGTAATGATTCCAATGGGTTAGATAGGGTTTTAAAAGAAGTGAATTTATAGTGAAACTGGTGTTAAAAGAAAGAATATATGGTGGGTGTGTAATTGATGTGATAATATTGGCAAAGAATAAAGAAATGAGTTTGATGTGATGTAAATCTCAATAGGCCAGTTAGGGTAAGATGCCTGGGTGTAGACTGTACAGTGAAAAGAGTGATGACGATCACTGAGCTTTGTGAACATCTTATGGTTACGACCCTAGATGATTAAATTGGCATCCTGCTGGATGAGAGATAATAGTTACAATTTCATGTGGGAAACTAACGTCCGGTAGGACAAAGTAAAGTTGATTATTTTAATATTGCCAATATAAACATGATTTTCCATGTGGTATGATGTCGTTAATGTTTTAATAATAATTTAGAACTCACCAGTTTATCTGATTTTTTGAGTATGTTGTATGTGTGCTAGGTAAGGAAGGATCCTCTAGTAATAGAGGAAAGCAAGCTTGAGATGGATAAGGATGCTATCCCAGGGCAGTTGTTGGCATAAGATGTGGGTCATGTTAATAATGTAAAAAGGGATGTATAATTAAACACTATAATATGTAAAACATTTTGTAAGTTGGGTTGTTGGGTTAATATGTAATTATGTGCAGTCTTCCGCTGTAAATTGAAAGCTCTGATTTGTATTTAAGATATTAATCCAAATATGTGGCGCGCCTCCGGTATCCTTCCGGATATAGGGCATCACAGGTTGGTATCAGAGCAGTAGTTAAAGGGATCTAGTGCCTTAATATCTAGACTTTAACTAGAAAATAGATATGCCAGCAAGGATAGCTAGATAAATTGGTTTGTTAAAACAAGAAAAGGTGATGGGGCGAACATGAGAAGGAATAACGAGAACAGTAAAATTAGAGTAAATAATTAATAGCACTTGGCCAACATTATTAATAATTTACTTTACTTAGTGTTCTGGTTATATACTTACATGCGAATACCAAATAATCCTGATCTCATTTTGATAGGTTATGGCTGATAGGGAGAGTGAAGGAATACCAGGTGGAACCTCGGAAAGAAATGTTGATGAAAGCACAGAGATGCTTAGTATGACGAGACAACAATTTCGTGATGCAATTGCTAAAGAGATTCGTAAGGCCTTGAATTAGCTAGACCTAATGTGACGAGGAATGTTGATAAAGCTGAGGGGTCTAGTGAGAGAAAGGGGGTTACGTATAATCAGTTTAAAGAATGTAATCCTCCGCAGTTTCCAGGGGCTTTGGATGTGGTAGCCACCTATAAATGGCTTCGTGAAATGGAAGCCGTGATTAAGCTGAGTGAGTGTAGGGAAGATCAAAAAGTGAAGTTTGTAGCCCACTCGTTTGTAGGTGAGGCTCTGTATTGGTGGGATACGGTTATCCAAGCGTTAGGTGAGGAGGCTACCGATAAAATGTTGTGGCCTGAATTTAAAAAGTTAGTGTCGGACAAGTTTTGCCTGAAAGGTGAGATGAATCGAATAGAGATGAGTTTCCTGCAGTTTCAGGCAGGTAATATGTCCCATAGGGAATATACGTCTAAGTTTGAAGAGATGGCGCGATTGGTGCCTCATTTAGTGGTTCCTGAAGAGAAGAAAATTTTGAGGTATACTCAGGGGTTGCCTCAGGAAGTTAGAATGTTGGTTAGATCGTCTGCTCCGAGTAGTTATCAGTTGACGGTAAACTTAGTGGTAGATATGTATCAAGAAGGTTTTGGTAGTGATGTTGTTCCTGATGAAAGTAAAAGAAAACGTAAGGAACCTGTAGCCCAGAAAAGATTTGAGAATATAAGTTATTAGAAGAAGGGTAAACTTGGAAGGGTTCAGTTTCAAAGGAATGTTAGAAATGAGGTATCATGTTATGGGAAATGTGGCAAGATACATAGGGGTGAATGTATGATCGGTAGTAGGACTTGTTTTAAGTATGGAAAGTTAGGACATTATGATAATGAATGTAGTGAAGGTCCTCGTAGATGTTATGAATGTGGGGAAACGGGTCATATTCAGAGTGAATGTCCAAAGTTAGTAGTTAGAAGACCTGAACCGGCTAGACCAATGAAAGGGTCAAGAGAAGGGTCGAGTGTGGATAAGGGGCGAGCTTATTCCATGTCAGCCAGTGAGGCTAAAGCCTTGCCAGATGTAGTCTCAGGTACGTTTCTAGTTAATGGGATTCCAGCTAACGTGTTATTTGATTCTGGTGCGAGTGGAAGTTTCGTATCTGTTAATTTTTGCCCTATGCTTGCGTGTGAAATTCGACCATTAGAAGCAGCCTTTATAGTTGAAACTGCTAATGATTGATCTATGACAATTAGTAGTATGATTGATGGTTGCTTTATTGAATTAGAAGGATATAGATTGCCTGTTAAATTATATCCTATGGTGTTAGGTGGGTTTGATGTAGTTTTGGGTATGGATTGGTTGGCAAACCATGAAGCTCATATTGTATGTAATAAGAAGCTAATCCAGTTAAGAGCGCCTGATGGGAAAATGATTAGTGTATATGGTGATAGAGAAGAGTCAGCTGTAAAAATAGTATCTATGATAAAAGCTGATAAATTAATGCGCCGTGGGTGTGCATCTTATTTAGTATATGTAATTGATTCTCAAAAGTTGGTAAGAAAGATAGAAGACATTCCTGTGGTTAGAGATTTTGTAGATGTATTTCCAGAAGAATTACCAGGTATTCCTCCAGATCATGAAGTTGAGTTTAGAATTGATTTAGTTCTGGGTGCTAAACCAGCTGCCAAGTCGCCTTATAGATTATCTCCATCATAATTGAAATAATTAATGAAGAAAATTGAGGGTTTGTTAGAAAGAGGTTTTATTAGACCCTGTTCTTCGTCATGGGGTGCTCCAGTGTTGTTCGTGAAAAAGAAAGATGGGAGTATGCGTATGTGTATCGATTACAAAGAATTAAACAAGTTGACGATAAAGAATAAGTATCCACTTCCACGAATAGATGGTTTGTTTGATCAGTTACAGGGAGCCAGTTGGTTTTCTAAGGTATACCTAAGACAGCGTTTCGTACACGTGATAGTCATTATGAATTTTTGGTTATGTCTTTTGGGTTGACAAACGCACCTGCTTCCTTCATGGACTTGATGAATAGAGTTGTAAGCCGATGTTAGATCAATCAGTAATTGTATTTATTGATGATATATTGATCTATTCAAAGAATGAGGGAGATCATGCCTGCCATCTTCGTGAAGTGTTGGAAAGATTGAGAAAAGAAAAGCTCTATGCAAAATTTTCTAAGTGTGAGTTTTGGTTGCGGGAAGTACAGTTTTTGGGACATGTGATCAACGCAGAAGGTATTCTAGTAGATCCTACAAAGATTGAAACAGTAATGAAGTGGAGTCCCCCAAAGACGCCATCTGAAATCCGTAGTTTCTTGGGTTTGGCTGTTATTATAGAAGATTTATTCAGGATTTTGCCAGAATTGCATCAACGTTAACAAAGCTGACAAGAAAGAATGAAGAATATGTATGGGACCAGAACAAGAAAATGCATTTCAGGAACCGAAGCAGAAATTAACTCAATCACCAGTATTGTCATTGCCAGATGGAAATGAAGATTTGGTAATTTATTCCGATGCTTCGTATCAAGGTTTAGGTTGTGTATTGGTGTAGAAGGGACGGGTAATAGCTTATGCTTCCAGACAGTTGAAAGACCACGAGAAGAATTATCCAACGCATGATCTGGAATTGGCAGCAGTAATATTTGCCTTGAAGATATGGAGACATTACTTATATGGGGCAAAATGTACAATTTATATGGATCATAAGAGTTTGAAATATTTCTTCGATCAGAAAGAATTAAATATGCGTCAGCGGAGATGGTTAGAGTTAGTGAAAGATTACGATTGTGAAATACTTTACGATCCTGGTAAAGCAAATGTAGTTGCTGACGCATTAAGCAGAAAGAATGAACATCCTCCGATTCGAGTTAAGTCATATAAGTTAATGATAACTCCAGATTTTATGCATCAGTTACGGGAAGCTCGATTAGAAGCATTAAAGGAGGAGAACGTTAAGTGAGAATGAATGAAAGGTCAAACAAAAGATTTGGGAGAAAATAGTTTTGGAGTTAAGACAAAATATGGTCGAATGTGGGTTCCGCTTATGATGAAAGAGTTGGTGCTGAATGAAGCCCATAAATCCAGATAATCTATTCACCCTGGTTCTACAAAGATGTATAAAGATTTGAAACAAGAATATTGGTGGCCAGGTATGAAGTTTAATGTGATGCAGTATGTGAATAAGTGTTTGACATGTCTTCAGGTTAAAGCTGAGCATCAAAAGCCATACGGTAAGCTTCAACCTTTAGAGATTCCAAAATGGAAGTGGGAGGAATTGACAATGGATTTCATAACTAAGCTTCCGCGTACAGCTAAAGGTTATGATACCATTTGGGTTATAATGGATAGATTGACACGTAGTGGGCATTTCTTACCAATCAAGGAAACGTATAACTCTGAGAAGTTAGCAGAACTGTTTATTCGAGAAATTATTGCTCGTCATGGAGTAACATTATCAATTGTGTCAGATAGAGATACACGTTTTACTTTAAGGTTTTGGAGAAAATTTCATGAAGATATGGGTACTCGTTTATTACACAGCACATCTTTTCATCCAGAA
>BJCN01340144.1:2182-13725 GCA_018326445.1 Flaveria brownii
TGTGTGTATGTTTTTTGGAGTCAGAGAAGAAGAAGATGTGGGTATTCTTAAGGGCAATTCAGTCTTTTTGATAATAATTTTAACTGGAAAACTAACAGTGTTAAGTCATCTGGACTCAAATGGAAATAAAAATAAAACGAAAAGATTCAAATGGGAACAAAAATGAAACGTTAGGGGGTATATGAGGATTTTTAAACTGTAGGGATGCAAATGGTCAAAATCACCAAATCTCAGGTATGCAAATGGTAATTTACTAAAAAAAAAAAAAAAACCTTTTAAAGATCTCTAGATTCCTTGGGTTAAGGTGAATCTATCTACTTCTGCCTACTTCTAGTTAAGTAAAACAAATTGTTTTTATAAAATCTAAATAGAAACAAAAGTAAATCAATCAAGTAAGTATTTTAACAATAGAATTAAAAATTAAAGCGAACAAGTTTTATACCCGCCGCGTGTTGCGCCGACGTACACAGCGTGATAAACCAAAGACTACAATCGACCCGTCTCGTTACCAAACTGAATTTACGTCAAAACACAAAGTAATTCGAATTTATGTCGTCAAATGAAAATAATGTATTATATATGACACGACTCCAAACAAAATTTATGTTGAAACGTAATCCAACTCAAAACATACATAAAAATAAACACGTAAGGTGATATATAGACTACAAATACCCCGACTCGTTTACAAACTAAATTTTAGTTGTAAAATTTGCACTAACAACATCGACGACCACCGCAATTTTTTAGAAAATTTGCAAATCCTGTGTCATTATTCTTCACCAGCACCGTTTGTTGCTAATGTAGGAAAGGCTAATGCCTCGACACAACGGTCTCAGCCTCCATACATCGGCCGAAGACATCGGTCATGCCATAGTGGTTAACGCCGGAGACATCGTTCATGCCGGAAAGGCTAACGCCTCCAGCGACGGAAGTCGTGCAAGCGGGCGAGGCTATTGCCTCCACGGACGGTAACCCTCAACCCCCTTTCACAAACTCTCCGTTGGAACCCACAAAAGTAAACTTAGCACAAAATGGGCAAAATACAAACAATGAAAACCTTTATGGTCAATATCAAAATAATATAAACTATTCTATTCCTTGAATTGCTTTTTAAATATATAGGGTAATAATACAAAATAATTTAATAATAATAAAAACGAGTCATGTCAATTCTTTTAATACAACAAATCAACGTTAAAGAAATAATAAACCAAACCAGACCCCACATGAATAATTTTGGTGTTAAACACGGGCGGAGAAAACATTGTTTTAAAGCTCTAATAAAACAGGGACTATATCTGTAGTAACAAGATTCTTCGAGGAGTTTTTAGAAAATAAAATCTATGATATGTAGCAACAGCAGTAGTCACTATTAACTGGTAGCTATACTCTCACACGTAGTGGTCGGCCCCTGTTCATCATCCACCAAATCGGTAATCAAATTCAAATTTGCAATTAATCTACTTCCAAAATATGATTTGACATGTGATTATGCTGTTAATCTTAAGTTTCTGTTCAAAATGTATGAATTTGTGCATTTCATTAGTGTTGTTGAGCATGAACATGAAATTGCGACGATCTGATTAGTTTTATGGCTTTGATGTGAAGTGAGCAATGTGGAAACTGAAGATCGCTGAGGGAGAGAGTCCGTGGCTCCGTACGACGAACGGTCACGTCGGCCGGCAGTTTTGGGAGTTTGATCCGACGCTAGGGTCCGTGGAGGAGATAGCCGACATCGAGAAAGTCCGACAGACGTTCCATGACAATCGGTTCGAGAAGAAGCATAGTTCAGATCTGCTTATGCGCATTCAGGTACAATTTTAATAACGCCACTGGTACGAAACCCGTGATGCACGGTTACGACGTTTTGTTGTTGACAATTGACATTAGCATCTATTTGTATATGTGTTAGGATTTTATAATGTGTTTATATGATGATTGGAATATGTATGGAATATGCTGGACCTTTGTTTTTGGATGTGGATTAGTAGACTACCTGGAAGTTGTGTTGGTGATTCTTGTGGTTAACGAGGTTAGATAATAATATTAGTCGTAATGGCCTGTTTAGATGTAATGTGGTAATTTCGTAATTGCATTTGGGTCATGAGCTCTAGCAAATAGTGTTTTTAGAGATGGACCACATACAGATGTATTTACATGCCAACCTTCTATTTGGAGTAATTGGTGGATGAGGTTTATGAGTGTGGGGAAGTTATTGGCAGTGAAGTTTCTTTAATCGCCAGATTTGAAAAGTAAGAAGTGAAGCTGATGTTAGAAGTTAAAGAACTTGGGAAACACTAGATGTGTGGTGACATCTCCTTGCTGAATTTTCATGTCAATGGTCCCTAAGCTAAGTGTAAAACAAATAACAATAGAAGTCTTATTGCTTAAATGAGACAGAGTTACATGATTGGTGAATTCAACACGCAGCAGATATGATTTAATGATGAAAAGAGACCCAGTATCTGTACAAAGTGATGTAGTTGAATTGGATGACCAAGCAATAAATATTACGGGCCTACCTCTAATGCCAGGTTGCCAACATTCTGTTCTCTCATTTTCTGCTTTATCTTGGAGTGGACCTATAGCTTGAATATGGCTGGCTGTTTTTTTGCCTTACACAATTATGGCCTCAACCCCCCAAAAAAAAGAGAAAAGGTGAATTTGCATGTCAAAAGTATAACTTTTTTTTTAATACTGGACTGGCTAGTAACTAGATAACATGGTCTAATGATCAACGATGAAGATGATCGACTTTAACACACATAAGTTGTTATTTATGTAATTTATTACAATCAAAGGGCATGTGGCCTAACTGGACCAATGTGTATTAAAAAGGTGACCTTGCCCAAGTGGTTAAGTGTTCAAGTACCATGGTTGACAAAGGTGTAGATTTAGGAGCGGGGTTGGAGGGTGCGTTGATTGGCCGTTCTAATGTGTGCATGTGCGCCTGTGTGTGTGTGAGTGTGTGATCAGACCCTCTCTCCCGTAAGCTACATAGGCATACTTCATCGACCTAGATTTAACGTATATGAACTCTTCCGTACTTTGCGGATTTTCAGGATAATTCTTATGCTAGTAACTACTTATTAGTGTGTTAACCTATTCCATATGCTGGTTTGGTTGATGGTAGAAGTTCAGAATTTGGATTGCGGTTATAACCTCAATTGGTGATATACCTTGTTTTATTTACTCCGTATGCTTCTATTTTTGCCCATTCTAATGTATCCTTTCGCATTGATGCTGCTTCTCGCTTTATTTTCAAATATTGTAGTTTGCAAAGGAGAGATCACTCTCTGTTTCCCCACCAAAAGTCAATATAAAAGATGCTGAAGACATCACTGAGGATAAAGTGACGAATGTATTAAGAAGAGCTATTGGTTTCCATTCAACCCTTCAGGCAGATGATGGTCATTGGCCTGGAGACTATGGAGGCCCTATGTTTCTATTGCCTGGTTTGGTTAGTCTCATGTTCTCCTGCATGTTTTTAACATTTGTATATTGTACTGTAGTTTCAGTTTTTAAAGAATATTTCCATCTGTGTGAAGTACTACATTCTCTTAGAGAAAAATGATTAATACAATGCTAACAGTACAAGTTAATCTGAATAATCAGGTTATCACTCTATCTATTACTGGGGCACTGAATGCAGTCTTATCTAAAGAGCATAAAAGGGAGATGTGCCGCTACATTTACAATCATCAGGCATGTATAGTTTAGTGTTTTCTTCATTTTGGATATACCTTATGATAAAACATGTAGCTGTAGGCGCTTCTCCTGTGTGTTTTTATAACTTTTATGTTCTGAAGATTCATTGAGATTATAACCACAGAATAGAGATGGTGGTTGGGGTCTGCATATTGAGGGTCATAGCACCATGTTTGGTAGTGCCTTGAACTATGTTACGCTGAGATTGCTTGGTGAAGGCGCCAATGATGGAGAAGGAGCAATGGAGAAAGGGCGGAAATGGATTTTGGACCATGGTGGTGCCACTTACATAACATCCTGGGGAAAGTTCTGGCTTTCGGTATAGCTACTTCTCCTTGATCTTGTTTATTTTATTTTATGTTACCCATCCATTTTCTCATATATGTTGGTAAAAATAGGTACTTGGTGTATTTGAGTGGTCTGGAAATAATCCGTTGCCTCCCGAGATGTGGCTCCTACCGTATTTCCTCCCTGTGCATCCAGGTGAGTGCCTCTTATTCATCATTATTATGCAAACATATTATAACTTAAGTAAGACCTACTTCTTATATCTTCAATTCGAAAGCTCATATTGGGTTCAACAAGATGAATCTGCCTTATCAAGCTGTGACGACAAGTTTATTCTAGATGTAGCATGCGGATGAAGTTTTGTGTATGCATTTATTTCAGCATTAATCAATCTGATGCCTATATATTCACCTGGGGGCTTTATACAGCCTGCTCATTATTGCATACATAGAATTTTCTGCCTTTACTTGTCATTGCCATGTGGGAATGGTTCATTAGATGAGATTAGTTCCTATCCAGCTGAAGTTACTCTTAACATGTCAGGTAGGATGTGGTGTCACTGTCGAATGGTCTACCTGCCTATGTCATACTTATATGGGAGGAGGTTTGTTGGACCTATGACATCCACGGTTCTAGCCTTGAGAAAGGAACTTTTTACTGTCCCCTATCATGACATAGATTGGAATGATGCGAGAAACCTTTGTGCAAAGGTTTGTATACATTTTCCACTTGTGCTCTGACATTTCAGATACATACTCAGGTTTCATGAATGCTTTGATATTTTGTTCAAATAGCACACACCAAAGATAGAAATTTGTTTTCAATGGCCGATTGTCATGATTAACATATTTATTTTACGTGTGGTTTTAATTTGTTCCCAGTCCATCTCATGATAAGCAAGATTTAGTTTTGTTTACATCTGGTTTAATTATGTCCTAGACTTTAAGGATGATAATTCCTTTCACCTGTTTTCATTTATGCTATAATAAGATAGTTTATTTTACTTATTTGCAGGAAGATCTTTACTACCCACACCCACTCGTACAAGACATTCTTTGGGCAACTCTTGACAAGTTTGTGGAGCCTTTACTCATGGGATGGCCTGGGAAGAAGCTGAGAGAGAAGGCTCTTTGCACTGCAATGGAACATATTCATTATGAGGATGTAAATACTCGTTATATATGCATTGGGCCAGTAAACAAGGTAAATAGGTTCCATGTTTGTTTTTATTTGTTTGTTTGTTTCTATTATTACATTTTTATCTATGTACTTGAGTTGTATTGGCAACAGAAGCTTATTACAAAATACCACAATCGTATGCATGTATAAGTACATAAGTAAAAGTTTTTATTACAATTTTGAAGGCTATTACTAAAAATTAAACTCGAAACTGCATTATGGTTTTTGTGTCATCTTTAAATCAGATGGAAATAGACAAGGGTCTATATGCTAATACACCACTTTATATGTTACTTTCTCTTCCAATATATCATTGTTGGGAAGTGATTGCCAGGTTAAAATATTCCTGCTGTGCCCCTCCTATGTTGGGTTAATCTTGATCGGGTCAAGTCGGGTCAAGTTATGGTGAATGGGTCACGGGTTATTAGAAAGTTTATTGTGTCACATGTTTTTAATTATTAGTTGGTCATAGTTAGTTAGCAAGATTAGCGAGTCTAGTTAATGGGTTAGTGGGTAAGTTAATTTCCTTTCTTTAGGTGCAAGATGTTTTTCTTTATTTAATGTACATTTGAGAATGAATGAGCAGAAAGAGTTTGAGTATGATATTGAGCCTGAAACCAACATCCTACACCATGTATATATTTTATTTCTTCTCTTGAAAATAACTTGTGCTTTCATAAATTCTAATTATAGAAAGGCTTCTCTTTCATCTAAATCTAAATTTTTTTACAAGGTCCTAAATATGCTCTGCTGCTGGGCAGAAGACCCAAACTCAGAAGCTTTCAAGTTGCACCTCCCAAGAATACCTGATTATCTGTGGCTTGCTGAAGATGGCATGAAAATGCAGGTCTGAAGATGTGACACTTTGCCATCCTATGTTATTAAAATATACTTTTTATTTTGTTAATGTGAAGGGAACAGAAATATTTACTTCCGGATGACTTATCATCACCATGTCATTACATACACCTATAACATAGTAAATGGAATTTATCATATGAGTAATTATGGAATGTAGGGTTACAACGGTAGTCAGTTATGGGATACAGCATTCGCCGTTCAAGCAATTATCTCTACAAACCTCATTGAAGACTTTGGTCCAACACTGAAAAGAGGACACATGTATATAAAGAAGTCACAGGTGAAACTCACTTATTATTAACTTTACACATTACCTTTAGATTTAGTTATGTCTGCTTCTTTTAAATTGCTTTCTTTTGCTTTAAAGGTGTTAGATAACTGCTATGGTGATCTTGATTATTGGTACCGTCATATTTCAAAAGGTGCTTGGCCATTCTCAACTGCAGACCATGGCTGGCCCATTTCAGATTGTACTGCAGAAGGGTTAAAGGTAAATATTTTTAAATCATATTCAACCTGCCAGGTTGTTAATTGTTAACACACTTTATTTGCTTTCTATTAGGCTGCACTTTTGCTTGCAAAATTGCCATCAGAACTTGTTGGTGAACCAATGGATGCAAACCGGCTGTATGATGCCGTCAATGTTATTCTATCTTTACAGGTAATTCTGGCTGTAGTAATTATCTTTTCACGTTTGTAATATAGCATAATGCTGTTCCTGGTTTCCTAACTACCATTTCAGAACTCTGATGGTGGTTTTGCAACATATGAATTGACAAGATCCTACAGCTGGCTAGAGGTATGCATGCAATTACTATTACATGTTTGACTTTAATCACATGTTCCATTTTCATCTTCCCATAGACAGACACATACACGCCTCATTTTCCATTGTTCAAATTCTCCGAATCATAGTGTGGCATACAATACAATTTTAATTATCATTAAAGACATAACCTGACATTTTTATTTGTCTATACAACCCCCCTTTTCAGTTGGTAAATCCTGCTGAAACTTTTGGTGACATTGTTATCGACTACCCGTAAGATATCAAGACCTCTTTTGTAATATTTCTTTTTTAAATTTGTGGATCTTTTGTATTTTTTATCAACTGGGTATATTTTCAGATATGTGGAGTGTACCTCGGCTGCAATTCAAGCTCTGGTGGCATTTAGGAAATTGTACCCTGACCATAGGAAAGAAGAAATCCAACGCTGCATCAATAAAGCTGCTTCTTTCATTGAATCAATCCAAGCCTCAGATGGTTCATGGTTTGTTTTGCACCTTATTATTTAATGAATTGATCCTATATGCCCATAGAAAAAAGTATAATTCTTGCCATATTTGATCAGTTAATTTTGCAATACTTTCATTAGGTATGGCTCGTGGGCAGTTTGCTTCACGTATGGCACATGGTTTGGGGTCAAAGGATTAGTGGCTGCGGGAAAGAACTTCTCTAACTGCTCTAGCATTCGCAAGGCTTGTAACTTTTTGTTGTCTAAACAACTTGCTTCGGGTGGATGGGGAGAGAGCTACCTCTCTTGTCAGAACAAGGTCAAAATTGGAATTTTATTTGATATCATTTGACTTATTTCTTACGCATTACACTTGCATCAAAGTGCTGGTATTTTCTATTCAGGTGTATACCAATCTTGAGGGAAATCGGTCTCATGTGGTAAATACAGGTTGGGCTATGTTAGCTCTCATTGATGCCGAGCAGGTATGCATCCAAAACCAATGACAGTTAATAACCTGTAGACGCTTTTCCAATCTTGACAGAGAAATTTGTATATTGCTTTAATATTTTTTGCAGGCCAAAAGAGATCCAAAGCCATTGCACTCAGCAGCCCGAGTATTGATTAATTCTCAGTTGGAAAATGGAGATTTCCCACAAGAGGTAATCTCATGTCATTTTTGCCTTCGGTCTTGATGCAATATCTAAATGAACAAATAGTGTTTCTGTTCATTACTTTATTATAAAATTTTGATAAACCTATAGTCTCTATTGTTATTAAATTTTCTTTCAAAATATGCAGGAGATTATGGGGGTGTTTAACAGGAACTGCATGATCACATATGCTGCATACAGAAACATCTTCCCAATATGGGCATTGGGAGAATACCGTTGTCAAGTACTTCAGGCACAACCTTAAATCTTCATTTAGGTTAATCGTCAATTCATTTAAATCTTTCAGAAAAAGGTTCAGATGCTACCGGTTAGTGAAATCTTTGAGCACCAATGTTTTGAGCAAGTGTACTGGTAGTTCCATAAAGGTGAAATGTTTCTGTATCAGATAATGGTTTTATATCGTTGCTGTCTTGTTTTTGTTGGGTTCTTTTATGGATTTATAAATTTGTAAATTATATATCAATCAATATGCGTGTGTGTATATATATAGAGAGAGAGAGATGGATCTTTGTATTACGGTAAAGAAAGCGAATGCATGAGCTAGCATATATAATAGTCAATTCCAAGTTGTCCAAATGCACTACTGAATTTCTGCCCCTTGTGACAATTCTGTCAAGGTTTGATCTTCAAGTTTAAAAGAGGTATTTTTTGAGGACAAAGACCTAACCTACACTCCCAAACATAAATCTATGTTAGACGGGACTTGAAAGTTGACCACATGTGTAATGTTTAGGCGTCAATCAATGTTAGATTCGTATATGAAAACTGACCGTCAGATATCATATAACACAAATTCTGGACAAGCTGCGAGATATCTATCTAGGCTTTATGCGCAAAACATTATAATTCATTGGAGTTGTACACCTATCTAGGCTTTATGCACAAAACATTATAATTTATTTATGATTCTCACAGCTCTTCATTTAAAGTTAGTTTATATGTTTAATGACAATTTAAATATTTAAAATAATCTTCCATCAGACGAACATAAAAATATGTAAACTATAAAATTCATTCCCATTTGGCATGTAAATAATGATCAACAAGACAAAGAACAATGTCAAAAGGGGGGCAAAATTTAAGCTCCATCAATAAGAGGAGTGTATATGGTAAAAGTGTATAACCATTTTTTAAAGCCATGGTTATAATTTATGCTCAGCTGCATCTTGTACCTTACAAGTTCTAGGCTCCATCTATATTTGTGCTGTCTCACCTGTATAATATGTACACTAAATTTACAAGAAATTTGGTAAAAGATTTTAAATTGAAATCAGAGAGCCTTCTGGTCTAGTCTTTCATTCCAATTCAGGCATCGAATCAAGCTGCGAAACCAATCGCCTGTTTGGTCAAACTTGTTGACCGTGGGGAGTGGATGCTGGCTCATGCATATACGTACCGAATCTCCTCTTGAAAGCTGTTGCCTTCTCTTTCCATCAAATGATACCCAAGCATTACTTCGTGCATCTTCTGGTATCTGCCATCAAAACAAATGCTGTCTCAATTGTCTTGTAATTTTTACAGAAATAATTTGATCAACAACGAATAAGTCCCACAGAATCTGTATGAATCATAAGATATTAATGACAGGGAACATTTTAACTCTTTTCTGAGTGACTTTATTCAGTACTATAAGCAGAACATTTATATCAGGTCAAATCACCTTTAATTCAAGACGTGCAGAATCAGGAAGTATAACAGGTCTGAACGAGAGCGAATGTGGACAAATCGGGGTAAAAAGCATGCATGGAACATTTGGATGTACCTGCATTCATAAATCATAAGATGCCCTTAAAGTATATCTCTCCTGCAAACCTACCATATTACGGTTTTATTTTTATTTGTTTTAGCATACCATTGAACCACCTGCGGCTGTAGAGTAAGCAGTACTTCCTGTTGGTGTTGCTACTATGACTCCATCTCCCTGCACCTATAATTTTAGGTCAAATGATATGAGAGTTTATGAAAAGGAAAGATGAAATAAATAGCAACACATTTTGACTTCATATCTAGTATTCTAATTTGGTCAATAGTGTTGGTGCCATGTCAGCAATTTTACAGGTAAATGAAGGCTGATCACTGTAAATGGTAATAACATTGAAGGATGTTAGTTTGTTCAAGAAAAAAAAAATAAATTGCTATAAATGATAAATGTTGCAATTTTGTGCGCTTTGCCCTTGCGAACACCATCCAACTTTAGTAAACAATGGTATACACATTCAACTTTCAGAATAATGTTACAAAAAGAATCATCCCACTTTTGGAAAGTATTATGAAAATCATTCAACTCTGTCAGCATGTCACAAGTTTTGTTTGTCAAATTAACCCAAATAATTTTCAAAGGTAATTGGAGCTTTTGATATGATCTTCTAAGTCCATTGCCCATATTAGAGAAAAAATGAAGATAAAGCATGCAGCTATTTATTGTAATATACCCTTAACAAGTACACAACCATCATCCATTGTTTACCTAACAATGTGTTGCATTGGTTTACATTGTATCGCTAACGGGTCGAGTTAAACATGTCAAAGTGACCTAAGGTGTACATAAATCCTTGCAACTAACCATCTAAATTGTTCTTTTCTGGAACAAATTAGATTTAAGTATTTTTCTAGGTATACAAAATCATTTTTATACATCAAATTATTCAAAAAAATTCAAGAAAAAAAAAGACAACAAATGTTAACAGGTCCACCCAACCCATGTTGATATATGCCAAAATTACCTGTTTAGATCCAAATCCCCCCTGCCTGTACCCCGCCTGACAAACCCATCTAGCCACCTCTAGGTAAACTTAAGCATAGAGGCAAGATGTTGATATTTGCACCTTATTTCATATAATGTGCCGATTTTACATCTTAAAAACAAACATAAACAAAAAGGTCATCATCACACCATGAGTCAACTAACTCAATAACCAACCTTAGTAATAAGACGGTCATGTTCATAGCACTCAACTTTGGAAAGATATGGGTTAGAACCCCGGTCCACCACAACTTCATTCAGAACATCAAAAACTTTTCCAGGCATGGCTTTCCCATTTCTGAATATCTCACAACGAAGACGCATTCTAAGAGTTATATAAACACCTTCCAATGTGTTGTTTCCATGGATGACGCGTTTCAAATCCTGCTTATAGTCTTCAAACTGTAGCAAATAAATTTAATGACGAATAAATTTTATTTAAAATATGGTATATAATCTAACGCATGCCTACAGTAAGTTGGGTAAGATGCTTACAGCATGTGAAGTGAGAAAACCAAGAGAACCAAGATTGAATGATACCACAGGGGGAACAGCACCTCTAAACAAGTTTGATGCATGCAGAATAACTCCGTCTCCCCCCAAACAGGCAATCAGATCTACCCTCTCATGAAGATCACTATATGAAAGTGACAAAGTGGCAAGTTAGGTATCGGGTTCAACTAAAAATGGGTTAACTTTAAGTTACAACATTACATTTTTTATAATAATAATTTAATTTATTGAATAAAAAAATTTAGGAGGTTCATGCACTAGATTTACACATTGAGCGATTTTCGACTTAATTTTCTCTTAGCTTACCTATGTAGATTTTACATGTCTGACTTATTAGAA
>BJCN01340150.1:0-10499 GCA_018326445.1 Flaveria brownii
TAAAAGACCAACAGTATCTGTTGTTGAGAATCTTCAAAGAGTTGAATGGGTTAAAAGGGAAATCTAGATTGGAAACCGCCATGAATGAAACAGAACTCAAAAATCTGTTAGATTCCACCTCTTATCCTCTAATGAAATATGGGGGTTTGTCTGGGATTGCTAGGGATACACATACAACTGAGGAATCTAGGTATATACATGATACTGAAGTAGTTGACTTAACCAGATCCAAAGGAAAAGAGAAAGAAACTGTTGATGAACCAGATTTTGATGAAGATATGGGGATTGATCTTGATTCTTTTACTGGTCCAGAAGTGATAGCAGGCTCAAATGTAAATTTCAACTTAATTGATGAACCTGAAGAAAATGTTATTGTGGAAGGTGATGATGAAGAAGAAGAAGATCCAGAAAATGAGCCCGATACACACACTGTTGAGGACAAAGAAGTCACATACTTGTGTCTTAACGAACCAGAAAGCAATGAATATGTTGATCTTAATAAAACTGATTGGTTCAAGAAGCAAGACGAGGTTGTGCCTGAAGTTCCCATCTTTCAACATGTCTCTGAACCGAACACAAGGAAAATGCAACGAAAGATAATCTCTTGGAAGTACAATGCCTTGGTTGATGCTTACATGATAAAAAGGCGAGGGGGTGATATTACCTACATTAAGCACCGAAAGCACTTCAATACACTCCCTCGTTGGGATTTAAGATGACTGGTTGAACTTCCTCTCTTGTGTAAGAAAGATAGTCCAAGAGAAGAAGCCTTTGAAGTAGTCATCAAAAGAGCAGCCGATGACAATTTTGTCAACTTCGGTTATCAAAAACCACAGAGACAAAGATCAAAGAAAGACAAATACTGGGTCTCATGAAAAGGAAAGATAGTGTTGAAGGTCGCAGCACCCAAGATAATGAAAAGAGTCAGAGTTCCCGATACTCAGTCACCAAGATTACAAAAGTTTGAAAAGTGGTTTTATGATAATAACACAGGTGAAGCTGTTATCAGACTGAAGGGAAGCAACAGACCAAAAATCAGATTGTTTGACCCCATGGAAGTGTTCTCATTTTGTGACGATGATATGAAAGTGTTATGTGAAAACCCAATTAAACACGGGGCAGGAGGGGAGACTGAAGTAGAAGCTAACCTCTTTATGAGGGTTACCAATAAAGCAAGAGGAGTTAGAGCTGAGTTTAAGTCTCTGAATGAAAAAGTAAGAAGAACTGATGATCACAACAGGGAGATGGATGATCTAGCAAGACAAATGGATCAAACAATTCAAAAGCGATTCAAGAAGCCGGTGACCGGAGAAAGAAGCGGCTGAAAAACTCAGGAGGAGATTGTTGTTCTAGATATGCCTGAGACAGAAGTCACTGAATCTAAACTGGCAGAACAATTTGTGTTTGAGCATGATAAGGAGGCCGGATTTGAAGATGTCACAAATCCATTGGTAGGTATTTGGTTAAGACGCGGAGCTTACTTGGAGAACTTAGAGCCTGAAGACAATGAACAAGCCAGAGTTAATTAAGAGTTTATTCACAAAGCTGGAGCTAAACAGAAGACTCCCTTGGTGAGGTCCAACCTAGGGGGAGTATTGATGATCTGGATAGGTTGGACTCACCGGCATGTTAGTGTTATTATCTTCGTATTATGATGTTTTTCTTTGTCAGCGAATCTAAGGGCGAACCTATATGTTCACCCAGTAGACTAGACTTACTTTGATTATGTTTGTGTTTGTTTGTTACCGGGCGAACCTGTTTTGGTCGCCTGGCGAAGTTAGATAGTTTTGGCTGAACATATTCGCTATCAGCGAATCTGTCAGCGAACCTGGGTCTGGTACTATAAATTGTATGTTTGATCATTGTTAATGCAACTTTTGCACATTTTTATTGAAAACCTATCTTTGTGTGATGGATAGAGGTGCTAGGAGCTGATTTGTTCATTATTGTAGCTTTATATCCTCTATTGATCTTTGTTTGATCTTCACTTTGATTGTTAAGCAAGATTCTGTCAAGGTTCAATGAATATCAGTGGGATTTGTGTGTGTTTGTGATCATTTGCACTGTCAAATCGATCATTATGGACCAACAGCAACCAGTGGCAATCGCTGATCGGAAGGAGAAAAGATTGAGGAATAAAGTGGTTCTGCTTGTGTGTGTGCAGCAAAAACACCGAAAGGGTTCTGAGTCTACATGGTAGACTGACGAAGAGATGAGAAAGTATTACCCACAGTTATTCGAAAAATGACAGGTTTCGGGGACGAAACCTCTTTAAGGGTGGTTGACTTGTAACACCCGCAATTTTATTAAAAGAAAAGAAAATGAAAGCATCTTGTAAAAAGGGAAAAAAGAGTAAAAAAGGAGGGGGCCAAAGTGTTAAAGGTACAATACTCAAATATTTTAATATAATTTTAGTATAGACGTCCATGTATATACACCAACTTCTGTTTTTATCGACCAAAAGATAAGAAGAAGAAAAAGAAGCAGAGTTATTCGGTTTTAGAGAGAAAAAGAAGCAGAGTTATTTGGTTTTAGAGAGAGAAAGCAGTTGTTCTCGCTCTAGGTAAGTAATTCTAGCATAATTGGTTTGGTTTTGTTGGGTTTTCGACCATGAAACCGAGTATTACATATTCTTGTGTTTTTATGTGTGTTCGGGTTCTGGTGTTCTTGATGTCTAGGTGTTAGAAACCTCAAGATTTCTCAAATTTGAAGGAGTGGTGTTTGGAAGCAGTCAAGGTGAGTTCTAGACCCGGGTTTTATATGTTATTAAACTTCTTTGGGGCTAAAACTGCATGTAAAATGTTTTTATAATTATTATGTATGTTACCCGTATGTACTTGTGAATGTATGTTAGCGTTTTATGGATGTTTATGTTAGGTTGATGTTTAGAATGGTAAATATAAGTCAAGAACACATTAGGATGATGATTGTGACTGAAAATAACTTAGAAAAACGTTAAATAGGTATCGATGAGCCCAAATAGGGCTCATGCGCCTGGAATATTGACTTTAAATGAGTAAGTGAGGTTCATGCGCCCAAACGGTACTCCCATGCACCCAACTAATTTACTTTGGCGCCTAAGTGTTAGTCATGCGCCTGAAGAGTACCTTATGCGCCTAAAAATATTGCCATAGAATGACTGAGTAGGCGATGCGCTTGAATAGTAGTTCATGCGCCCAGGTACTTTGCCCAGATACCTAAGTGTTGGGGTCAGGTGCCCCAATAGGGCCCATGCGCCCAACTTTTACTCAAGCGCCTAAGTATAAGCCCATGTGCCTGAACAGTTCATGCACCTAAAGGATAGGCTGAAAATACTTAAGTGTAGAGTTCATGCACCCGAATAGTGTTGATGCGCCTAAGCAGGGCTCATGTGCCTACAAAGTTCCGATGAGCCTGGACACTTAGAAAATTCTTAGGCTTTGACCCTAGTTTGACTTGTGAATTATATTTGCTTATTTTATGCATGAATATGTGTTGTTTTTATGTTCCATAACAAATAGTATAGTGTGACTTTACGTGGTGTGTTTATGATCATAAACATAAAGTATTATCATTTAAGAAAATGAAATATTAATGATAACAAAAGTGGAACATAAAGAACGAATGAATGAAAAGTCTTGCAAACAAAACGAAGGGAGGTTCACAACTCAATGAAAGTTGCTAGCTCAACTGTGTGATATAGCATGCGATTTTGGCTAACCCATGAGGGTTCACACATAGGGGAGTCAGTCTTGGTGACCGATCCATAGTACAAAACGAGATCCTAATCAATTTACACTGGGAATGAGGCAGTTATGTGCTGGGAATGAGGTCGCTACGTGCCTAACGATGGGGGTAAAGTTATGACAGGATCTAAAAATAGTGGAAGATAATGATAAAGTACGAAATGAATGAATACATGCGATAATGAATGACGAATAAGGTTATACCTTGTTGTATGCACGATGAATGTTTACGTACAAAAGTAAAGAAAGTATTTTATTGAAGAATAGTATTTTCATATATGAAGTGAATAAAGTATTTCAACACTTTAAAACTAGAACTCACTGAGCAACGCTGACTTTATGCATTTTCGGTTGGCAGGTAATCATTGCTGAGGATTGCACGAGCGTGGAGCTACTCGGTAGGGCAAGATTGGCATCCATTCATGCTTAAGGATATTTTTGTTTTGTAATGCAATTAAATGATGCTTTTGGTAACTTAAACAATGTTGTATTGCTTAACAACAATATTTATCGATGAAATTAATGGTTTTTGTTAGTAAAATTCCGCTGCTTAATCTTATGAAATGTGTATTGTTTTATATAATAACGTGATGATTGTCCAACTGTGAGGTCTCTGGGAATGAGACCTTACAATAAAAGTTACTTACATTACATAATCATGGTGTAATCAAGTGTTTGCTACAGTAGGGTTAAAACTTAAAAAAACATACAATTGTTGACTTTTTTAAATTATCATAGTTTTTTAAACGCGTAAAACTTTTTTATACGAAATTATTTTTGTAAAAAATTACACCATAAGTGGAGCATTTTATTTTCTTTAATTTGAGCATAGTATTGATATGCTTTTAAAAATCAATAGTTTTTTTTAAAAGCGTCTATGTGCTCATATAAGTAGCGTGATCATTAACTGCATAATTAGATTTTTAAAACATAAGTAATTTTAATTTGCATAATAATAAATATAATTTATGTAATAATACATATAACTTGTGTAAAATTATTTTTATCACTTCCATAATTATGAATATAACTTGTGTAATTATGTACGTTATATGCGTAATCATGACGCATGTGAAATTACCCCTCCGCTAAAAAACACGTGTCACACCCTAGTAACTTTGTACACTTCGCCCATAAATTAAACTTTCTATTATACCAGCTCTTATATATGTATATATATGGTCAGAATTTTTTCAATACTTATAAAAATCAAAACCATTAGGAGAACTCATCCTAGCCATTAATTTTATTTAACTTGTATTTGTTTTCCTCTTCTTTAAAGGGCAATAGTGTAATAACCAATGTGTGAATTGTAACTTCCTTATTTTTATCTAATCAATAGGGCAGTTTCATTTCTTTTCTTTTGTTGTAATCACTAATAATGTTGACCTAGCCAATAAAAGTTTCATTATTGAATTGGACGTTAGAGAAGACTATTATCTTAGACAAATAAAATCAACCAAGTTAATTTCAACATATATATGAAGCTTTCATGGAGAGTTTTTAAAGATGTTTTTATGTGTAAAACCATTTGTTCAGTCTCGGATATATTCACCTACCCAAGCATCATTATAAATGGAAATGAAGCTTTTAGTAAATCAAAATCAAGCTTTCAGTAAGAATAGGGTTATTATTTTCAGTAAGAGTAGAGTTATGATTTTCAGTAAGAATAGGGTTATGTTTTCAATGTGTTCATCATTGGTTTAACATGATTTAAATATGTTCAAAATTAAAATCATACATATAAATTTTGAAGGCTTGTTTAATCAGCGATGAAAGGAACAAATATTCATAGCAACAAAAATGAAGACAATGATGATGAAGATGATGTTTTTGATCTAGATGACGAGGAAGATGAAAAAGGAGTGGTGTTTGGAAGCAGTCAAGGTGAGTTCTATACCCCGGTTTTATATGTTTTTAAACTTCTTTGGGGCTAAAAGAGCATGTAAAATGTTTTTATAATTATTATGTATGTTACCCGTATGTACTTGTGAATGTATCTTAGTGTTTTAGGGATGTTTATGTTAAGTTGATGCTTAGAATGGTAAATATAAGTCAAAAATACATTAGGATGTTCATTGTGACTGAAAATAACTTAGAAAAATGTTAAATAGGTAGCCATGCGCCCAAATAGGGCTCATGCGCCTGGAATATTGACTTAAAATGACTAAGTGAGGTTTATGCGCCCAAACAGTACTCCCATGCACCCAACTAATTTGCTTAGGCACCTAAGTGTTAGTCATGCGCCTGAACAGTACCTCATGTGCCTAAAAATATTGCCTTAGAATGACTAAGTCGGCTCATGCATCTGAATAGTATTTCATGTGCCCAGGTACTTTCCCAGATGCCTAAGTGTTGGGGTCAGGCGCCCTAATAATGGCCATACGTCCAACTTTTACTTGGCATCCTAAGTATAAGCCCATGCGCCTGAACAGTTCATGCACCTAAAGGATAGGCTGAAAGTACCTAAGTATAGAGTTCATGCGCCCGAATAGTGTTGATGTGCCTAAGCAGGGCTTATGCGCCTATAAAGTTCCCATGCGCCTAGACCCTTAGAAAATTTTCTGAAATGTTGGAAAGTCTGAGATCTTAGGGTTTGACCCTAGTTTGACTTGTGGATTATATTTGCGTATTTTATGCATGAATATGTGTTGTTTTTATATTCCATAACAAATAGTATCATGTGACTTTACGTGGTGTGTTTATGATCGTAAACGTAAAGTATTATCATTTAAGAAAGTGAAAGATTAATGATAACAAAAGTGGAACGTAAAGAACGAATGAATGAAAAGTCTTGCAAACAAAATGAAAGGAGGTTCACAACTCAATGAAAGTTGCTAGCTCAACTGTGTGCAATATAGCATGCGATTTTCGCTAACCCATGAGGGTTCACACATAGGGGGATCAGTCTTGGTGACCGATCCATAGTATGAAACAGGATCCTTGTCACTTTACCCTGGGAATGAGGCGGCTGTGTGTCGGGAATGAGGTCGCTACGTGCCTAATGATGGGGGTAAAGTTATGACAGGATCTAGAAATAGTGGAAGATAATGATAAAGTACGAAACGATTGAATACGTGCGATAATGAATGACGAATAAGGTTATACCTTGTTGTATGTACGATGAATGCTCAAGTACGAAAGTAAAGAAAGTATTTTATTGAAAAAGAGTATTTTCATATATGAAGTGTATAAAGTATTTCAACACATTAAAAGTAGAACTCACTGAGAAACGCTAACTTTTATGCATTTTCAGTTGGCATGTAATCGTTGCTGAGGAAGGCACGAGGGTGGAGCTACTCGGTAGGGCAAGATTGGCATCTACTCACGCTTAAGGATATTGTTGTTTTGTAATGCAATTAAATGATGCTTTTTGTAACTTAAACAATGTTGTATTGCTTAACAACAATATTTATCGATGAAATGAATGGTTTTTGTTAATAAAATTCCACTTCTTAATCTTATAAAATGTGTATTGTTTTATATAATAATGCGATGATTGTCCAACAGTGAGGTCTCCGGGAACGAGACCTTACAATTAAAGTTACTTACATTACATAATCATGGTGTAATCAAGTGTTTGCTACATTAGGGTTAAAACTTAAAAACAATATACAATTGTTTACTTTTTAAATTTATCTTAGTTTTTTAAACATGCAAAAATTTTTTATACGAAATTATTTTTATAAAAAATTACACCATAAGTGGAGCATTTTATTTTCTTTAATTTGAGCATAGTATTGATATACTTTTAAAGAATTAATATTTTTTTAAAAGCGTCTATGTGCTCATATAAGTAGTGTGATCATTAACTGCATAATTAGTTTTTAAAACATAAGTAATTTTAATGTGCATAAAAATAAATATAATTTACATAATAATAAATATAAGTTGTGTAATAATATATATAACTTCCTGTAACACCAGAATATTTTTATAGACGGGAAAGAAAGAATAAACGTTAACAAAAGAAGGAAATGTCATTTAACCCAAGAAGAGGGGTTAAAGATGTTCAAAAGGACAAAACTTTGGAAAAGTTGGTGAATAAAAGCAACATGGCCGCCCATGTTGCCTGCTACACCTTATCATTCGGATTTTTAGAGAGAGAGAAGAAAGAGCAGAGAACTTTCGGGTTTTAAAGAAGAAGAAGAAGGCTGATTTCAAGTTAGAATCTGAAGTTTTTAAGTGTTAATGTTGGGTTTTGGTCTTGGTCATATTCTTATATGTGTGACGTATGTTTATGTGTGTATTTTCGTGGGTTTTTAGGCATTTGAACTCATTACATTCTGGTTTGAGGAAGTCATACATGAAGGCAGCTGAGGTGAGTTCTAGAACCTCTTTTTTTAACATGTTTTGAACAACTTTGGGGCTGGAAAATGCATGTGTGTATGTTTTTATAAAAATGAGTTTCTACCCCTATGTGTGTGAAAATGTGTATGTTGGTGGATGTATGATTTGGGTGTAAATGGTGTTATGGTTATGATTAAGAATGTGTTTTTTTCTTAGAATGTAAGGACTGAGCTTAGAACATGTTAGATTTCAATTTAGGACTGAAAATGAGTTGATTAGTAAAAGTTAGTTGCTCAAACGTCTGAACAGTAACCCATGCGTCCAACGGTTTAATTTTCTAAGTGTTCCCAACCGCCCAAAAGCGCAACCGTTTTAATAGTGCCCAACCGCCTAAATAGGCCCATGCGTCTAAAGTGAAAAGTGAACAAGTGCTAGGCCCAACCATCTTCATAGTGCCCATGCGTCTAAATAGGCCCATGCATCTAAATAGGCCCATGCGTCTAAGTGAAAAGTGGCTAAGTGATAGGCTCAAACACTTGAATAGTGCCATGCGCCTAAATAGGCCTATGCGTCTAAGTGAAAATTGACCAAGTGTAGGTCCAGACGTCTGCATAGTAGCAAAACGTCTGAATAGGGCAGAAACGCCCAAATAGTGCCCATGCATCTAGACACTTAGAATAATTTCTGAAAATTCAGGAAAAACAGAAAGTCTAGGGTTTGACTTGATTTGACTTATGGGCAATGATTATCCATTTTTAAGCATGATTATGGGAGGCTTTAGGGTTATGGAATGTGTGAATGATGTATGGTATAAATAATGTGTTATCTTTTAATGGTATTTATACGTATTTATTTTATGTTATAAAATACGTTAAATGTTATGTTATTACTTTACGTAGTATGACGAATGAATGAAAGAACGTAAAGAATAACGTAACGAAATGAAAGATAACAATGATGAAAAGTAAAACATAATGAACGAAAGAATGGCTTGCAAGCAAATGAAAGGAGGTGCACGACCATGTTGTCGTTAGCTCAACTGTGATACGGGTTAGCTACCCCAAAGGACGCACAGAGGGTCAATCATTGAGATTGATAAGACCCTTTGGTATGCCCGAGGTGACTGGATTAGCTTCGTGCACAATATTCGTGGTTTAATTACCACAGGTCCAGCATCAGCTTCGTGCATAATGTTCGGGGCATGACCAATTGGTTGAATGAATGGGAGAGATGACTTGCCCTAGGTGACTGGATCAGCTTCGTGCACAATATTCATGGTTTAATTACCACAGGTCCAGCATCATCTTCGTGCACAATGTTCGGGTATTGTTCATCAATCCATATGAATGTAAAAGAATGACGTAACGTACGAAAGAAAGAAAGAAAGTAAACAAGCACGAAAGTAAAAGAATGGTAATAAGTACGTTACGAAAGAATGAGAACGGAAGTAAGAGAATGTTAACGAAAAGCATGAAATAAAAAATATGCTATGAATATGATGGTGGAAAATGAACGATAATGAAAGTTAATATTAACATTCTCTATCAGTACGTATAATGCATGATCGTTTATGAAAGAAAAGAAAGGTTTTAACGAAAGTATGATATTTTATATATAAGACTAGAACTCACTCAGTAACGCTGACTTTTATGTATTTTCCAGTTCGCAGGTAAAAGTTGCTGAGAATGGCATGGGGCAGCTACTTAGCACTTTTGGGATGGCATCCATTAGAATAACAATGACATTTTTGTGATGTTGTTGGTCCATATGATCGATTTTCAGTACAAATGAAAGTTTGAATCGTTCAATACCAGAAGTAACAATACACACAATGAGTTATATGAATAATAAAGACCAAAATGTATTCAACGATGACCCATTAAGCAACAATACAATGAAATAAGATAAGCTCAATATATATCAATAAGAAATAGCTTACAAAAGGCACTTGCAACACAGATATTCGATTAGGGTTTTTGCAAGGATTCCAAACAATAAACAAGATGATTTCTATATATAGTAGTCTTAGTTTCGCAGACAGTTTTGCTGACTGTGAAACTGTGCTGCCGAAATTATAGTTTCGCCCGATAGAAACAATAGTTTCGTCGGGAAAACTAAACAGGTGACTGTGAGCCAAACTACAGTTTCACTTACAGTTTCGCTGGACTACAAAAAGTGACTAATTAAACTAATCAACTTACAAAAGTAATCTAACAATAATCCTATTACATAGAAATATATATAAATGCTAATCTAAAGTGAGTCCAACCTATACTTGATCTTCAATACTCCCCCTAGGTTGGATCTCATTGATTTTGCTTGTCTTGATGTCTCTATTCAGCTCCAGCTTCCCCCGCTCCTGCACCTAATATATCTGACTCCGCTCCTGCAGTCTTCTTTTATTGAGCTTCCTGCTTCATCAGCTTCTTCGTTTTTGTAGCAAATTCTATTTGTTCTTTGCCGCTTGGGTTATGGGGCTTACTT
>BJCN01340152.1:0-16332 GCA_018326445.1 Flaveria brownii
ATCATCACCCTAAACTTATCTACCCCTAACTACTAAAGTCCCTATAATCATAGCTAACCAATAATGCGCATATCAGGTTATCATCAAGGATTATCATGACTATCATATTCAGGAAAACCTTTACCATTTGCATGCTAAGCCATCATCAACAACATCATCATATAACATCTTCATCATCATTCATACACCACTTTTGCACTACAACCATCCTTACTGTGAAGATACCATTTCCATATTCAAACTCCATCTTCATCTTATTGAAACTATATCATAAGGAACATTACCACTACCTAAGAGCTATTAACATCATCATTAATGTGTCAACATAATCTAAACATCCTTACCATCACCAGGCATCATCATCTCCACCATCCTTATGATAGTCCACACAATAATATTACCCAAAACATCCTTATAAATGTTACCATCATGAAGACCATAAGCCATGCCACCATGTATACATCATACCATCAATCTTTTCTTTTCCTAGGCGATTGATAATTTCTCAGGTTATATTTATGGAACTATCATTATTCTACCATCTTCATCATAGTCTAATATCATCAACCAAGTAGCATCTATTTAAGGTGCAAAACTGCAGCTAAGAGGCTACGTTTCGGCACCAATTTAAACAACAATTCTGCTGTGTTTCAGCAGCTAAATCGACAAGATAATAGCAGCTATTTAAGGTGCAAAACTGCAGCTAACACGCTGCGTTTCAGCACCAATTTACACAGCAATTCTGCTGTGTTTCAGCAGCTAAATCAGCAACGTAATAGCAGCTATTTAAGGTGCAAAACTGCAGCTAACAGGCTGTGTTTCAGCACCAATTTACGCAGCAATTCTGCTGTCGCAATGAGCACCACCACCAATCTGGAACGCTACCACCACCAGCAGCCTTCCACATCGCGACCACACATCCACAGCTGCATCTGACCATTACCAACCAACCCGATTACCATGACCAACAACAACCGCAGCACCCTGCACACAGAACCAGCCACCGCCGACGCCTACATCAACAGCAATCGTCAACACCATCAGCTACTATCACAATACCGCAGCCACAATCAACAACAACCATCATCACTAAATCATTATCATCATCGAACCCTCATCATCTTAGCATCATCATCATCGAACCCTCACTGTCACCACTAACTGCCAATTAACACCACCATAAACCCCTTTGTCAGGCAACCATTCGCCTACTATTGATGATGCCCAGATTCCTTTAGCAGTGAACCGAACACTTAAAATGCTCAATGGGTCTTAATCAGTAAATCAGGGAACCAATTACCTCGAACACATGCTTGTATCCTTTTACCCTGCATCTCCACCATAAACCACCATCGTAAACCACTCCTTGCTGCAGCCTTATGGCTTTATAAACTCCATCATCATCGCCGATGAATACTTACCTTCTGCTCGTTGTCCTTTCACCCACCATCTCCATCCTTCTATGCGCCGTCGCTAAGCGAACAGAAAGTGGCAGAACTGCTGCTGCCGAAGTCATGGCAGCAGCTCCACCCGTCGTCGTCGCCATAATAGCGGCATACGCGCACATACGCCCCTGCCATCATGCTGCTCGACCCCTTTCGTCCCTGTTCTGTCGAAATCGCCTGTCTAGATCTCGCTAGAATTGCTCTGGTTACACCTTTAGTTTCCGATGGGAATGAGATGGATATGAGGCGGCTAGTTTGGATGAAAGGATATAGGGTGTGAATAATCTTTTGTCATTTGGCTAAATTAGTCCCTCAAGTTCTAGCTTTTATATATTAAATCGATAAACTTTAGAGAATAAAATTGTTATATATTTCCAATTCATCATCTTTGATCCTTTTAGTTTTATGCTTATTTGCTTCTGAAAACGGGGTGTTACAATTTTATTTTTTTATATTATTTTTAAAATTTCATTAATAATAAGATTATTATTTGATAAAATACGTTTTAAATACTCGAAGAAAAACTTTTTAAGTACATGTTTTTTAAAATGTTCGCTTTTTATACCGATCGTTTTTTATACGTCAATTTAAAACATTTTAATTTTTCAACTTTTTTTAAACTGGTTGGTTTTTCAAAGTTTTTTAAAACCATTCATTTTTTAAAACATTTTTTAAACAAATTCTTAGCTTTTTAAACATTTTGTTTAAAACAATTCAATTTTAAACAAATTTATCAAAGAAGACATTTTTATAAAGGTTTAAAAAACCCGCATATTGGTTTAAAAAAATTATAAACCAAACATTTAAAAAACATTTTTTAAAATATATTTTATTTGTGTATTAATTAATAAACATATTTATAGTAAAAAAATATAATAAAATGAAATTACGATAATAATTCATACAAGTAAAATATTTATTTTGATTAATTTAGCAGCACTAACTAAACTAAAAGAGTATGAACCATTAAGAAAAGATAACTTTAACATTAGGAACTGCATTCGCACTTTTAAAATTTCAAGGACCAAATCTAAAATTGTAACCCAATCACAAGAACCATCCGTGTAATTTACTCTAGTTTTTATTTGATATGTTTAATTTTGTTAGAGATTGAAAAATTTTTAAAATGGTATTTTGACTTCCTAGTTTGAGTCTAATTAGAAGTTTTGGTAAAAAGTTGGAACCTTTTAGTATAAGTAAACTACATGGTTTTTGTAATATCTAAGTAAAGTTTATTAAAAAAGATAGTTAGCAAGAAATATAGTCAGTTTTGTTTGAATTTTAATGATTCTTAAGCTTGATTTCCAACAATTAGTATTAGTCTAAACGTTTGATAGTCGATTTTCAAAAAAAAAAATAAGAGAGGCACCCCCTGACTACAATCATGACTGTAAACGAACTGGACATTTAGTGAATACATCGTGAACTGTGCAACGAGAAATTCGCTTAATAAATGAAAGAACACGAACAAAATAAATCCTTTCGTTTAGTGAAATGAATGAACATGAATGTAGGCTGAGTTCATCCATTTATGTTTGTGAACGTTTGATAATGTGTTTGTTAACGTCCATTTGTTCGTTCATTTAAATGTTATGTTTGTGATAGTTATGTTAAATATTTATTTATATTTGGTAAATATTACATAATGTTTGTTATTTTTAATTATAAAATCTATATATGCTGATTGGTATATGTTTGTCTTAGCAAATTCCAATTGTGTTTACTAACATTCATAAATATTTCTTTGTGTTTGCTTGCCTTTGTTTGTTTTCATTTATCTTCATGATAGTTTTTGAACAAATTCATTTTCTTAATAAACGAACCCTAACAAGAAACTCGTTTGCTAAGCGTTCGTAAACAATTTATGAACAAGTTATTTTTTTAATGAACAATCATGAACAAGACTCCATTTGTGTCCGTTTGGTTTGTTTACAGCCCTAGCTGCAATACTAAGAACAAGCTAGAGACAACATGCAATAGAAGAAAGGAGTAGGAATCAAACAACAAATAATTAATGTGGCAACACCCAAAGATGCACTTGAACCCTGTAAGGAATACACTTAGAGACTGATGCAATAAATGAACAACTAGAGCTCTCAGTATCCATATGTGAAGTACAAGGAAATTACTTCAGAAGATTTGATACAACTCAGTGAATTATGCTAAGTATCAAATCTTCCGAAGCCGGAAGACCAAATCTTACAAAGCCAAAGATGAAATCTTTTGAAACTTTAAAGACAAAGTCGTCCGGAGCCTAAGGCCGATTTATTTAGAAGACGGAGAAGACATACTTTTTCTTAATCAACATTTGACAAAAGCTTAACAACTTTCCACTGCCACTTTTGAAGACTCGTCAACTTATATGAGTTGGTGAAAAGTCCTTACTTTTGTCAAGATGTAGATTAAGGTCTTTTGTCTGTGTCATTCTACTCTTGTACTTTTATCATTCTTGTAATAGTTAAGGATATGATCTATGGCATGTCATAGTTACTAGCAAAAGCTAATCTGCCTTTTGACTTTACATTGATCTTGTTGTCTGGATTAGTGTTTTTAGATGGCCTTCAATGTATGGTCGGTTGTGGGATGTCATATAAAGTATCTCAAGTAGTTGATCTTTAGATAAGCTTTGTAACACTTATAAGAACTTGAGAGCAATATACATCATTCTTGAAAAACATATTTGAGTGTTCTTGTTTATTGTTCTTGTTACTTGTGTTCATTGTTTCATCATAACCAGTTCCCTATTTGATATGCTAAGTTTTCTAAGTCTCTCCTCATTGTGAAACTATTGCATTGACCCCCTTCAACGGTCCTGCAACTGGTATCAGAGCTTTTCAGGCTCTTGAGTGTAAGATCTTAGCATTTTAAATCCTTCAATTTCATAAAACATTTAACAACTCAAATAGTAGCTCTTACCAAGGCTGATATGGAAACCAATACCATGACCAAATCTCCATTGATCACTCTTAATGACTTTAATACTTGGTGCCAAAGAATGGAAGGATTTATCAAGTCTCAAGAAAGCAGGATGTGGTGATCTGTTATCTCAGGATCTCATGTTCCAAACACAACTTCAGCTGCTGGTGGTGGTATGATTCCAAAAGAAGTGGCTGACTACTTAGAGGAAGATTGGAAAAAAATTGATGTAGATCAGAAGGCCATGACCGCTCTCCAAACTACTCTTCCTAACTCTATCTAGAAAGGCTTCAATAAGTGTAAAACTACAAAACAGCTCTTGGATGCACTTAAGTTTATGTATGAGGGGCACTTAAGCCTATGTATTAGGGGTCTGAGGAGGCTAAGGAAAACCGGAAAGACCTTATGAAGCAGTAGTTTAAGAACTTCACCCAATACTTTAGGTATGTTGAGATTGTGGATACTATAAATGATGTTGGAGTAAAACTTGAGAATAGGGTCATTATGAGGAAGTTCATGTTCTTTCTTGCTAGACAATGGACTCACCACTGTGATCATTAAGAGAACTTAGAACCTCTCAACCCTTACTCTCATAGAGTTGTATGGTATGCTTAGTGGATACCAGATGGGGATGAACATGCGAAATCAATCAGGCACCTCTTCCAACAATCAACATAGTTTAGCCGTTAATGTGGTTTCAAGGGACTAAAGAGAACCACAACATCATCTTATCTGCTACCTTGACAACTTATAAAAGGGTCCTTTCATCACCTTCCCCGAGACACGAAGGGAGAGCTACATCCAAGGGAGCCCATTTCAAGAGACAAGCTTTGCTCAAGCCTTTATGTCTGCTGATAAAAGCTATGCAACTTTCTCTTCATTTTTAAAAACTTTGACTATATCCATCTGGAGTACATGAAGATAGTCTAGCAGATGGATCTTCTCACTCACAGGGCTAAAATGTTCTATGAGAGGACATGTAGAAAGTTTCCCAGCAAAGTTTCCAGTAGAAAGTTTGAACTCGATAAAAGCAAGGTGAAGTGTTACAACTGTAATCAAATAGGACACTTTGCTAGGGAGTGCAAGGCACCAAGACAAATACTGGTCAAACACAATCCGAACCAGCTACACTAATGCAGCTCCTAGATCTGAAAAGCCAAGCCAACCAAAACAACAAGTTGCTATTGCTGGTGAATAAAGAGGCTTTGATTGGAGCTTTTAGGTTGAAGATATTTATCCCAACCAATCACTGATGGTTGATCATGAAGAAGCCAAGGTATTAGAACATCTTTGTACTCGTGAGTGCATAGCTAAAGAAAATAGATACATGTCCTACAACTTGGAAATGAGATCTGACCTTCAGTCCTTGAATATCTTAAAGCCAATTTTAAAAGAGCTGAAAATGTTTATAAACTTATAATAGAAGATTTAGAGAAAATAATTTTAACTCTTAAGCATGAGCGCATAAATTATAGGACTCAAATTAAAGATCTGATTACCAAGTTAATTGAATGCAAGGCTAAGGTTGTGATCAACAATGTCAAGGCGGAAAAATGTGCTTGAACATAGTATCCTTATCCATGCATGCAAAAATTTGTTATTAGAACAAGCAGGGAATGAGATCTACTGAGATAGCTCTACCATACACACAAGTAATCTATAAGATTTCTAAGGTATGGAACTTCTCAAGATGAGCTTCCTCTCAAACCATATTCAAGAAAAAGATAAGGATGTAGAGATAATGATGGATGGATCTAAGGTGAGTGAAGAGGATCATCCTAAAAAGTGTCACTATTCTCTTGAGGAGAGGAAAGAACCAAGAATTTCCAAGTCTTCATGGAAGTACTTAATCAAGGTAGCTAAAAGAAAATCAAAAAAAGCCCAAGAGATCAACACCACCTTCAACTCCAAGAAAAAACAACTATTCATATCACCTGGATTTGAAGTGGTGAATACTGAAAAATCATCCAAGGACTCTAGTACCAGAAGTCATAGTTCATGTCCAAATTATCCTGGTCAAGAGAGAAAGGCTGATTAAATATGTATCACTGCTGCACAGCCTGAACCATCCAGTTCCAAAAGCAAGCCTCACCTTAAAAAGCCTGTTGCATCAACTGTGAAGATAACGATGTAAGTGGAAAGTGATAAATCTCAGCCTTCTACTCAGAAGAAGATTCTAAGAAAGAAGTCAATTAATGCATCATGTGTTGTAGTACTTCTCATTTACCTAAGGATTGCATCTACAATTTCAAAAGCACTATGTGCATGACTAGGAAGAAAACCTGTAAGGAGAAGAAGAAGAAGAAGAAGATAGATTCAAAAGGAAAATCTTTTCCTTCCGGACATTCCAAAGTGAAAAAGAAAATAAGTGAAAACTTACGTTCGGAAGAAAAATTGGTCTCGAAAGAAAGGAATGCTTCCGAAGTATTGAAGTCTGCTGTAGTGGATGCACAATTTTTAAAAGGTTCAGTGTCCAAAACTTCTGAAGTATTAAAGGACAAGTATAGTCTTCCAAAGATGTTATGGAAGATAAAGGAAGACCATGTGACTAAAAGTTCTTTATCAACAACAGCAAATGATCCTTAGAGTTTGCATATATGATCAATTACTGTTCCATTATGTTCAGTTCACTTTGACAAGCCTAAGACCAACAAGTCTTGGGTTTCCAAATGTAACTAACTATCTCTTTTTTGTGTAGGAACAACTAAACACCAAAGAAAATGTATTGATAGTGTATGTTCCAGGCACATGACAGGAAATGGCTCTTTTCTTTATAAATTTGAGAAAACTGAGGGAGGGCTATTTGCTTTTGGAGGAAATTTAGGTGGTTACATCACTTGAAGGTGCAGGGTGACAAATAATAAGCTCAACATTAAGAAGGTAAACTTTGTTATGGAGCTTGGGTATAATCTTCTAAGTTTATCCTAATTTTATGATCAGAGACATAACATGCTCTGTACTGAGCATGAGTGCCTTATTTTCAAACCCCTGGTGATCATTCCCAAAGAGCATATCATGCATAGAGCCCCTAAGAAATAAAGGGAACATATACAAGATGGATTTGTAAGAAACATCCCCATCAGGAGAAGTTTCTTTCTTTGTATCTATAGCCAATAGTGATGAGACTTTCCTTTGGCATAAAAGAATATGTCATGTAAACTTTAAAAACATGAATAAATTAATTAAGAATGATTTGGTAATTATAATGCCGAAGAAAGAGTGTACAAGTGATGACCATTGTGTTGCATGTATGAAAGTAAAGCAACACAAAGTGTCTCATAAGCTAATGGAAAGAAACTCCATCATTACACCCCTACATTTATTACATATGGATGTCTTTGGCCCCACCAGTATAATGAGTTTAGGAAGGACCTCATATTATTTAGTGATCATAGGTGACTTCATAAGATACAATTGAGTCCTCTTCTTGAGAACTAAGAATGAGACTCCTGAGATAGTGAAGAACTTCATTCTAAAAATTGAGAATCAATGTGATCACAAGGTCAAAATCATAAGATGTAATCAAGGAACTAAATTCAAGAACCAAGTCCTTGATGCATTTTATGATGTGAAAGGTCTTTCCAGACAAAATATTTCTACCAGGACTTCTCAAAAAATGGTGTTTCTAAGAGAAGAAACACAACACTTATTGAAGCTATAAGAATCATGTTATATGATGCTAAACTACCCATCACCTTCTGGGCAGAGGCAGTTAGCTTGACCTCCTAGGTGCATAACAGAGTATAGTAGTTAAGGCTCATGGTAAGACTCCTTATGAGCTGTATCATAAATGAAGACCTTTTATGGGTTTTCTCAGATCATTTGGATGTCCTTGCACCATCTTGAATACCAAAGATCAGATAGCTAAATTTGCTAGGAGATCAATGATGGACACTTTATTAGATACTCTTCCCAAGCTAAGTCTTATAGAGTATACAATCTCAGAAGTAGAGTTGTTAAGGAGTCAGCCAATATGACCTTCAATGAGTATACTCCTAGAGTGAAAGTTTCTGGTTCTGATTGGCTATTTGATCTTGATTTAGTTACCAATTGTTTTAACAAATCTTATGAAAATGTTTTAGGATATACAGGTAGCTTATCAACAAGAGATCCAGATCCAATATATGAGCTGAGAAGACCAAGTCGGAAAACTATTTCAGCTCTAGTGGTAACAAATCTTGTAGTTGAAAATCCTGTTAGCACAACAATGAAAAACTCTTCACCTGACACATATAAGGTGCCCACAAACTCCAGCATAAAGGCAAATAACTCAAATGAAGGAGTTTCCAATGTAGGAGGAGATGGTGATAGTGATAGTGATCGGGAATTTCTTGACGCTCATAACCACTCCATGGAAGACAACATCAATGATGTCACACACTAATTTTTGCTGAATGCTCAACTATTAGGCATGGAGAAATTAAGAGGCTGGCATAGATGAATACAAGGATTTTTGCTGACTGCTCAGCTGTTAAGCATGATTTCAGCGGGAAGATTACTCATCTGTGGGAAATATGTGTCCAGCCGAGAGATGGAGCTACATCAAATGGTTAATTGAGACTGAGAATAAGCATGCAGAGGAGAGAAGGGAGAAATAGGAGGACGCCATAAAGAAAAGAAAAAGATATGCAAAAGAAAAAGAATATGATTTGGAAGCAGAAATCGATGAAGTGGAGGAGGAACTTAGGCAACAATGGGAGAGAAGAACGAAAAAGAAGGTAGATCCGGGAGAAACTGCCAACCTTGCTGAAAAAAGAATGAAGCATAAACAGTAAATTCACTACCAACCTTGATAGAAGAGATGCCAGGTTAGAGCTGGACCTGGATGTGATTAGAAACATTAGTGCATCTTTGGCTAATGAATTAAGTATGATGAAACAAAGTTGATGAATCAAGAGATGAGAGAGAAAGAAAGGGATATAGTTATAGAAGGTATGAAGATCATGTTGTTAGACCAACAAGTGCTGATCAAAAGACTATTGAAAGAGGTAAATAAACTGAAAGGAGCAGCCGCATGCCAAATCATATGACTTAGGATGAGCTTGATGATCATACAGACACATCCAAGTATACATTTCTAAGATTAGGAGCTTCATCAAAGGCAGAAGAGGACCCAAGTTGTGCTGCAGATATAGATGCTGAGGTTGGAAGAAGTGATGTTAGTTGCAGTGATGCAGGAGGTAATACTGAGGAAATTGGAGTTGTGAAGGATGGAAATGCAGAAAGTTTAAAAGAAAAAGAGGTTGAGATTTAGGAGGCAAGATTTATTGACTTAAGATTATACACTGAGACTGATTTGACTAGAGAATAAGTGATAGTAGAAGCAGGAGAGGGAAATAAAGGGAAGGAGACTTAGATGAGGTTGGAGGATGAAGCAGAGGAAGAAGAAAAACAGTTAGTTGATTATGACAAAAAACAGAGCCTGAATTCTACGCAGTTGATAAACGACCAATAACTTATGTGGCTCAGAGAGGGTCCTTTGAAGGTGATATAATAGAGATAGCACAAGAAGATTGGTTTGCCAAAGAAAAGGAGCCTGAGTGCTAATGCCTCTATTTAAGAATATTAAAGAGTCGAGCAAGAAGGAGTCAGACAAGAAAATTATCAATTCAATGTAGACGCTGATCTCAATTTGTTTATGATCAAGAGACAAGGAGGAAAATTTTCCTATTTGAACAAGAGGAATGCCTTTAAAAACTTGCCTAGGTGGGATCTAAGGAGATTGGTGGGGGATTCCTTTTCTAGAAGCTAATGTGAGTGAGAGGGCAATGTTACTGGAGAAAGAGATTAAGAAGGGATTGGATGATAATTTTGAACCCTTTGGATATATGAAGATAAAAAAAGAAGATCCAAGAAAAACTTGGATTGGGCCACCAGTAAGGGCAAGATTGTGTTAAAGCTGAAACCTGCCAAGACTGTGAACAGAGTAAGAACGCCCAATCCACTTCCCCGGTGTAGCCTCCACGTGTGCCATCCTCAGCAACATTACCTACCAACTGAAAATGTATAAAAGTAAGCATTGCTAAGTGAGTTCTAGTTTTACATGTATCAAAATACCTTGTGGGTTTTACATACAAAAATATACTTCTTAAATACTATCCATTACTTTCATATACGAGCACACAACATACGTACTTTCAAACAATGTTCATTGTTTATTTCGTTCTTTCATACTTTCATTACTATCTTTCATCATCGTATACATACTTTCATTTCATTCTTTTCTTTAACATTGGCTTTCATATACATACTTTCTGTTCATACTTTTCACTATCTTTTACTTTCGTTCACCTACTTTTTTTCGTACTTTCATCATTCTTAACTCTCATACTTACTTTTCGTACTTTTCATCATTCTTTACTTTCATACGGATCCATGTAAATACCCTAAACATTGTGCACGAAGCTGATGCTGGGCATGAGGTCCACAAATAGACCCCGAACATTGTGCATGAAGCTGACCCAGTCACCTAGGGCAAGTCATCTCTCCCTTTCATCCAGACCAATGTGCAATACCTCGAACATTATGCACGAAGCTGATACTGGGCCTGTGGTCTACAAATAGACCACGAACATTGTGGACGAAGCTAACCCAGTCACCTAGGGCATGCCACAAGGGTCCCATCAATCTCAATGATTGACCCTGTATGCATCCTTTGGGTTCTTTAAACCGCACACAGTTGAGCTAACGACAACATGGTCGTGCACCTCCTTTCTATTTTCTTACAAGCCATTCTTTCTTTCATTATGTTTCACTTTTCATCTTTGTTATCTTTCACTTCATTACGTTATACTTTACGTTCATTCATACATTCATATACTACGTAAAGTCAAAACATAGTACTTAACGTATATTATATTTTAATATATATACGTTTTGAAAACCAATAAAAGATAACACATCATACACATATGCATATCATACATTCATCATATCATCATACATATTGTATCCATAGAACATCATATACTCATGCTTAAAATTGGCCAAAACAGTCCATAGGTCAAACTAGGGTCAAACCCTAAAATTCTAGTTTTCCCGAAATTATAAAAAAATTTCTAAGTGTTTGGGTGCATGGACACTATTTGGGCGCATGAGAACTATTTGAGTGTTTCTCCACTATGCAGACGCATGAGCCTCACTTAGGCGTTTCAACACTTAGGCGCATGAGCCCCTTGGGCACATGGGCACTATTTAGGCGCATCACCTATACTTAGGCATTTCTTCAAAAACTTAGGTGCATGAATTACTGTTCAGGTGCATTAGCGTTCACTTAGTAATTTCTAAGGCAATTCTAGACGCATGGACTACTGTTTGGGCGCATAACCTTACTTAAAACTTTTCTAAGGCAAAATAGTAGGCGCATGGTCCTTGTTTGGGCGCATGACCATCAACTTATATATTTCTAACATACTTTTCAGTCCCAAACATAATCTTAACATGTTCTAAGCTTCTCAATACCATTCTAAGTCTTAGCTTAGTATGCATAATCATAAAATACCAACATACAAGCATATACACATACGGTCATACATACAAAAGTTTCAAAAGTGTTTTACATGCATTTTCAGCCCCAAAGTTTTTAAAAGTAAGTAAAATACGGGGTCTAGAAACTCACATTAGCTGCTTCCAATCTCAACTCTTCAACTTGAACTTTCCAAAGAATTCGAACACCTAGATATGTCTAAAACACAAAACCCGAACACATAAGAATTCTCGGTTCCTTAGTCGAAGCACAAACAAAACCGAGCCAATTTTGCAACAAATGCTACCTTGGTGAACAACAGTCTCTTTCTCTCTCTAGAACCGAAGAAAATCTGCTTTTCTTCTTCTTCTTCTCTTTTGTCGATAAAAGCAGATGACTTTGTATATATATGGGAGACCATACCCATAATATATTATAATATTTGACTTTGTATAAATTTGCACTAAGCCCCCTCCCACTTTGGCCTCTTTTCTTTTCTTACAAAATACTTTTCTTTTCCTTTTTCTTATTTCTTTTCTTTCTTTTATTTTGTCAAAATTCCCAGGCGTTACACTTAGGCTTTAGACAACAGACATGAAGATGTTATAAAAGAAGATGAAGTTTTCATATCTAGAAGATATATATCATTATCCCTCAGAATCCTTAACAAAAACCATTCATCACAAATGACAAATCCCAGCTTAAGATTTAAACATTCTTTTAAAGAGAACTGAGTTGAATAGTTTTTATCCCAAATTAACGAAACACTTAGCAGATTAAGTACTTCAACAAAATCACATTATCAAAACTTAAAATTCCATTTATCCCAATTCCCTTTCTAGTAGTCTTTCCTCCTTTATCCCCAATAAAAATAGCAAATCTACGATTGTATGAATAGACATTATGTAACAGTGAAATGCTCTCCATCATATGTCTATAACAAACACTATTAATGTGTCATTAGCTGTCGATAATCGCTTAGTTGTTACTGCATATAGTAATCAATGAGTTAGTTTTGGATACCCAAGCAAAGATAGACATGGATAAGTTGTTCTCATATACACGTGACAGATGTTCTGAGCATATCATATTTATCACCGATTATTATAACTTTTTTCTTTCTGGATGTTGGATGTTGAACCTTATCTTTCCATTTTGAAGACGTTTTGTGAAATGTTTCACATCCTCCTTTTGTTTTACTATTTTTTTGTCATTGATGTAGATTTTGTATTATCAACCTTTTTCATATTGTCAACAACTTGTGATTTTCTAGTTTTCATATTTGTCCTTTTAGAGTTGTTTTGAAAACGCAATGTCTTTCTATGTTGAAAACTATTTGGTCTAATGAATGTCTTCTTTTGAAATGTTCATTTCGGTAAGAGTTAAAGTTATTCAAATGTTTATTTTTTATTATGAAAAGTATTGTTCTCCATTATTCAAACTAGTATTATAATAGTTGCCACACCCTAAGACCAGGTAGGGTGGGACGTCACAGACTAACAACAACATATGGAAGCGGAAACAAACCATCATAAGAGCACAAAAGGAGAGAGCATCACATGGCATTAACGTTTAAAGAAAAACCAGGCTAGAAGTAGATCTAGCCCCAACACAAGTACATAAATTCATCAGCACAAATCGTTTCCAACAATAACAAATGTAAATTGTTCAAAATGTTTTAAAAACAAAACAAGCCAATGCCATGGGTCAAGGAGCTAAGTCAAGGTCTTCTACAACAGCTAGACTCCCATCACGGATTACCTGAAACATGCTCAAAAGAACATTTGTGTCAACTTAAAAGTTGGTGAATTCAAGTGCTTAAAGTTTAAAAACAAAAGAATTCAATAGAATCAACATTTAATTTAAAAGAATCATAGTTTCATTGATGTGGGGGATCATAATCAACCCTGCACTCAGTCCCGGCTAGCCTCTTCAAACGTTAAGTGATACCGGTTAATCCCGAAGGAAGAACTGAGCCTCAAACCAGTGGACCATACCTACCGAATGGTCCACCATAGTATCTTATAAAACCTATTACATGCCACAAACGACCCCGCCGGATCTCAGTGTGGTACCTTTCCCGTTCATCACGGAAGGCACTGTGTGTGGGGATTCCCCAAGTAGATCTACCCATATAGAACAAGCGGTTCACACAAGAATTAATGACTATGATGCAAGTATCAGCAGGTATCAACATTACCACAACATATAGCATCATAATATAGCATAGAAATAGTTTAGTTTAAACAGAGCATGCTTCATCCCAAAAATAGTAGTAAAAAGGGGGTCAGTAGAACTCACCTTTAGATTCAAGTGAAGGATTCTTCATGTACCGTGAAAAGTTTCAAGTCTAGCACCCTATCATCAAGATATAAGTGATAAGCCACTGATTCTAAGGTTATGGAAGGTGCACTAGGTGTGCCATGAGGTTAAGTGTCCAACTAATTTTTGATATGCTAAGGCTTGTATAAAAAGTTTCCTTTTATAGTAAGTTCGGGATTCTTAAGAAAAAATACATGTTTTACTATGTTGGATCGTTTATACAAGTTAGTTTAAGTTCACCAAATGACTATTAGTTCAAGGGTTTGGCTTATAGGAATATGGAACAATTTACAGTTTAGTCCTTCACGTTTCAAAATTTTCGTTTTCTACCCTAGAGTTTTCTTCTTTCCATTTGTTGACTTTTATGGCCAAATAATAGATTTTTGGATTTAAGTAAATCATTTTAAATATGCTCCCAAATTTTCAGAGTTTAGGCTCGGGATTGGAATTTTTACTTTTTACGTTACCGGTCACGGTCAAACCGAAAGTTTTTAATGGTTAAATGTTAATTTACTATATTTTGAGTCTTATGCCTTTAAATATCATTTTAAGTACTTTTTGATAATTTTACAATCTGTTGAGAATGTATTTTAAGCCTCTTTAGTTGAAAGACTCGATTTTGTGTTTTGCGGCTGGAATTAGAGAGAGTTTGCGGTTGTGTGTGTGTTTTCTGGTGAAATAAACCGAGTGGGAGAGGGAGAGAATGAGAGTAGTGAAAAGTGTAGTGTGTGTATGGTGTGTTGCATGAAATGGTAGTGGATAGTAGAGATGGTGGTGTAGAAGAGGGTGGATTGGTGGAGAGGGGGACAGTCGATTTGGCTTGTAGTGGAGTGATTTTTGTTTTAAATTTAAATGGTGAATTATATTATGTAGTGTTATTTTGTAGTGTAGTGTAGTATACTAGATGGTAAAATTTAGTTAGTTGTCAAGTATTGTGCATGATCATGCATGCATTAATCCAAGAATTATGGGTTCATGCACATTTTAATTATCTCGATTAAAATTAAATTATGCTTGGGTGACTAATTAACTTTTCCGGAACACTAAGTTAAGGCTTGAGCTAGCTAAATCATCACAAAATGGCACATGAAATAACAAAAACGGTAATAATAACAGAAATAATAAAAATGCTAATAAAATATTGGCAATGGTATTAACATTAATATTAATTGCATGGGTGATGATGCAGGTTGATAAAGGTTAGAGTTATGACCTAGAGGTCGGTTGTCACATTCTTCCACCGTTTAGGAAATTTTGTCCTGAAATTTTAGCTTCGGTTAGATTTAGAACGGGTGGGTTTGAAGAGGTGCGGATAACTCTTTCTCATCTCATCTTCACGCTCCCAAGTGAGTTCAGGTCCTCGCCTAGAATTCCATCTTACCTTGACCTTGGGTATGCGGCTTCATCTGAGTTTCTTGACCAACCGTTCAGTGATCTCTATAGGCTCTTCCAGAAGTTCAGCTTGTCATTAAACCTCACTTCTTTCAACGGTAACTCCATGGTCTTGTCTACCATGCACTTCTTCAAGTTTGACACATGGAAGGTGTCATGTATGTAACTTAACTTCCGAGGTAGGTTTAATTTATATGCCACGGGGCCAATCCTTGCTAGTATGTCAAATAGTCCAATGTACCTCGGGCTTAATTTTCCTTTCCTTCCAAACCTCACAGTTCACTTTGATGGTGCTACTTTTAACATTACCCTGTCACCCACTTGGAATTCTAAGGGTTTTCATCTTTTGTCAGCGTATTTCTTTTGACGGTCTCTAGCTGCTCTTAGACGCTCCTTGATTTTGAATATCTTGTCGGTGGTCTCCAACCGATGTCAGATCCCATTACTTGGCTATCACTGATCTTATTCCAACTCAATGGTGATCGGCATTTCCTACCATATAGGGCCTCATACGGAGCGCCTTTATACTTGCGTGGTAATTGTTATTATAGGAGAACTCCACCAAAGGAAGATGGTTGTCCCAATTCCAACCAAAGTCAATCACGCAAGCTCTTAGCATATCTTCCAAGGTTTGAATGGTTCTTTCACTCTAACCATCAGTTTGTGGGTGGTATGCAGTGCTTAAATCTAGAAGGGTTCCTAAAGCCTGCTGGAGTGATTTCTAGAAACGAGAAGTGAGGCGGCTATCACCGTCAGAGATGATTGACAGGGGCACACCATGCCTGGTCACTA
>BJCN01340169.1:0-12704 GCA_018326445.1 Flaveria brownii
TACAATAATTGGGAATTAAAATACTGATACTTACTGTTTTCTGATAAACCTGTGAACTCACCAGTCTTGTACTGACTTTGACATGTTTTCTCTCAGGACATTGATATGGCACGTTTAGGAGCACAGCATCCACCACGTATCATTTCACATTTATCACAAACTACTTTCAAGACATAAATTCATGTATTCTAAAATAATTGATTCGAACGCGTGTTTACGAATTCCAAATCTGTTGTCAAATGTTTAACTACTCTTGCTTCCGCAATATCTAAATATGTTTGGTTTATTTCATTAAAATGTAAACAACTTATATGATTTGTAATTATCGAGTCGTTTGGTGTAACTGATGCTTATCTGAGATCCTGGTTATGTCACACGCCTGACGGTAAAACCCCGTGCGTGGATTTTGAGGGTGTGACATCATTTCCTAAATGAGCGAACACAAACAAGAAATTTTATTCAGTAAATGTTCATGAACAGTTTATAAAATACTTTATTTTCTTAGTGAGCAAACACGATCAAAGCCTTGTTCATGTTCGTTTGGTTCTTTTACAACCCTTATATTTATTGAATACACGTGTCAAGAAAACAGAATTTAAACTATTATTGACCAAACTGAAGATATTTAATACAAAATTGAACAAGAACAAAACTAATATGGATCTACCATGAACAATTCTCAGTACCATAACAAAGAAATCCGATCAAGAAGAGAAATCAGATCAAGAACAGGATGATTAGATACAAAAATTATAAGACACACTCTAGAAAGACATGGATCATCATAATGGAAACCCTATAAGGCATCAAAGACGAAGAAAGAGACCGAGACTAAGACTGATTAGACAAAAATATTGATGACCAATATCAGATCTTGATGTTGAGTAGATGACTTCATCCCGTGGGAATTAAAACCCTAGATGGAGAAGAAGAAGAATACATCGACAATATTAGTTGTTTCATCTCCCATCAAGTATATAACAATAAGATGGACCAAGTACATTAAGCTCAACTCCACATTAACAAGCCCAATCCGCAACAGCTTCAACATGCTTAATAGCCCAGCAACACTCGAAATCCGCAACAACTTCAACATGCTTAATATTCCAGCAACACTCGAAATCCCCGTCACATATACGAGGCACAACATGCAAAATAAAATAAATAAAGCTGGTTAGAAAACATTTATATAAACCACAAATTTAACATTGAATTGGAAGAAATATAAATGCACATATTTCAACATCCCCTTCAATTCAATAGTCAAATACATTTATATGTAACAACATTTAATTCACAACTTGTTCCCAAAGAAACTAATTTTTCAGTTAAACCAAATGGTTTCCATTTTTTCAAAAACTTGAGATATTATTTTAATATTTTTAGACAATAATTAACTAGAACCAAAAATTACCAAAAAAACATACTAGAGTCTAGAATCATCACGAGTATATAAACTAAAGAAAGATTAAAACAATCATCATGTAAATTTCTTTTGAATTTTTTTTCAATAAATCTCAAAGTGCAAACCACAATTGAGTACGGAGAACTAGAAACTTGGTTCAACAACAAGAAAATCTCAAATCACGTCTCTTTTTAAACAAAGCTTTTGTTTTGTCGGAAAACTTTATTATCACACAACAGTACCCTTCAAAAAACATAAAACTCAAAAATGTTTTGTTTTTTTAATTCCAATACAGTTTTTTTAATCAAAGATATGGACAAAAATTGTTTGAGAGGAAATTTAATCAACTTATAAAACCGAGATTGAAATTTAGCTTGTTGTTAGTAAAAAATTCTTACATACCTAGTGGCTTCCACTCAGACTCGTAGAAAAATCAACAAGTGAGAAACACTTTATAAATGGGTAAAATACTAACTCTCATGTTGTTAAAATACTAATTTTTCCCGACAAAGTTATTAAAACCTTTAATCAAACAATGAATTTTAGATCCATCATTGACAAAGAGTAAACACATACAGTGTGACAAGGCACTTCATAACCTATGGTAATCACCATGGGAGATAGCAATCAACAACATATTCCAATTTATACATCACAATGTGATTGCATAAGAGATCAGATTTAAATCCAACAAAATATATGATTCTACACGACTTTAGAACACATGTCTAAAAATAAGAAAAGAATCATACCAGAATCTGATTAAGACAAAGCAAGAATCACATGATTCTATAAAACTATCAGAAAAATATATTTGATAAGAAAGATAAAAGCCACTTGACTTTTAAAAAACTCAGAACCAGATCTGAGGACAAAGAATTCGTGAAGAACTTAAAGACTAATTTGACTTGATCAAAACTTTTACAACCTTGCAAGAGACATATCAAGAGAGTACTTGTAAAGAAGATAAAGACTAATTGAATCAAGCAAGAACTTTTATAACTCCATAAAAAATACTGAATCACAAGATTCAAGAGATAAGTCTGATAACATAAGCTATACCAGACCAGAGAAACACAACCAAACATATACCGATTGAATACAAAATCACATGATTTGCAACCAGAAAAGATATATCTCACACAAGATAAAACATACAAGGTTGTCAAAGATATACAAGAACACTCTTGCAAAATACCGGTTAAAACACGTGAACCACAAAGGTCAACTAACCAGAAACACGACTGTAGATGATAAGATATACGGGTCAATCAAACTAACATGGAACTAATCATGCGAGTAATACAAATAAGACTTCCATGAAACAAAATAAAAACCCATCAAGAAACAATCATAGCCAAAAGATATTTTCCACTGTCCCAAAAAATTGAATCCTATGATCCAAGACACAGATTTGAGACAAAGATCTGAAACATAAAAAGCATGTTCAAACTTCTAGTATGTTTGGTTTCATGATACAATTATATAATTGAAAAAGTAGTCTAAGAGACTATCTATCATAACCAAAACATAATTTTTTCATTGTTTGAGACAAAATGGAACGACAATCAGAACAAAACTTGAGATCAGTATGACTAACACCTCCAATTAGGACCATATATTGAATGAATAATGCACAACCCTACCACCATGTAAATTGAGCAAGCTTTGAGACACATAAAACATACTTAACTATATGCACAAAAGAAACAATTTTTAAGACACAAACTTGTTTTCACATTCTTATATGAATATCATAACATACAGACAAGAGACATCCAACTTAACCAAGGCCGGATATACAAACACAACTGAAATTATAGCAGACAAAAAACTTAACAAAAACATGATAAAGAATACACCCTCTTAATAACAAAAGAAAAAATACACTGGTTGAACAATTCTTTTGTTAAAAACAACTAAAAATACGCAGTTTACTGTCTTTAACTATGCTCTAATTCTTAAGATCAATTATGTATTAAAAACTACAATTATCAAATGACTACAAACCCAAAGAAGTAGCATACAAATTCCAATGACATTTAGTAGTGATGTATCTTCTAACATCAACTGCACGATAAAGTAAACACTTTTTCTCAAGCTTCAATGTTAGGACAACCCACTAGCCTAAAGTAGTTCAATTTCTCTAAGCACATGACAAAGAAACAAGAGGTAAGATCATGTCATGTGTACAAAATAAACATCAATCTTGGTAGATTATGTACGATGATACTTACAGTCATTAAAACAAGCTTGAGATCATATATTTCACCACACAATTACTACAAGCAAACACCATAACAAGCAAATGACTAAAACTAAGCAACATTGTCAAAGCATAGACACATAGTTAACCTTAGAGATATGCTCATGATTTTCATTAAATGCCAATAAAATGAATTGAACAGACATTCTCGAGCATGAGGAAGCATAAGAACAATTTCTTTTAACTTGATAAGTTTTGTATTTTTCAACAAACAACAATTTTTTTTTTTGGAAATACACACGAGTGCAGATTAAAGACTATAAGTCAACCCACTATTATGTCATTATGTATAATATTCACCTTCCATATAATTGTATAGAGATAATAGGAATGAGCATATTTATAGAAGGTTAGTTAGGACTCTCAATCTTGATATATATTTGCATGATGTACCGTGAAGAGATATAGAATAATATTCAAACTAATATGGTATCAGAGCATACCCTCTGATTACCCTACAGCCGCTATCTTTCAAATTTTTTTTCTCTTTTTCTGCCATGGCCGATCAAGAAGCACCACAACAGGCTGCTGCCGATAACCCACCAGCAAGGACCCTTCACCCTGTTTACTCGGTAACGAACATTCAGAATAAGGTTCGTATGCTTTATGGCGACAAGGTAACATACTCCGACTGGGTCAAGCTTTTCCGTCTTCATGCCCACGGGTATGACGTGCTCCACCACATTGATGGTTCCGGCCCTCCTGCTAAATCCGATCCGTCTTATGAGGCGTGGTCCAAGATTTACGCCATTGTCCTTTAATGGATATATGGCACTCTATCCGATTCTTATCTCAAACGGGTCATTGACACCGATTGCACGACCCAACAAGCTTGTTATCGTTTACACGCTGTTTTTCTCAACAACAAAAACGCTCGTGCCGCCACTCTTGAACATGCTTTCACCACTACCACAACCATATCACCCTGCCTAAACCTATGAAACATGTCACTCAACCAGGGGAAGAGGTCGTGGTCGCAACTCTTATAGGGGGCGCAGACGTGGTTGCTATTCCTCTCAACCAAACTACTATCATAACACATATTCTGCTCCACCTTCGGCCCATACCAACAGTCCACTTACAACCCAAATAATTACCCAAACAACTCTTGGTGGGCCTCCCCACCACCTTGCCCCTATCCGGCCCAAAGCCCTTGGCAGCCAACTTGGTCTAGACTGCATACCACTGCTCCACCACAACCTACTCAACATCCCAACCCACCTCACGGCTTTGGCCTTACTGCCCCATCTCCTTACCCACCTTCACAGTACCCGTGCCCACCTACTTACCCACTATCACAGCCCGTCGACCCTATGCAACCAACTGAGCTTGGCGCCGCTCTCTTGGCTTTAACCATAAATCAACCCATGCCACAGTGGAACATGCATACCGGGGCATCTTTGCACATAACTTCGGATCAAGGTAAAATCGTTTCCCTATCTTCTAATACTATTAATGCAAATATTTTAGTTGGTAATGGCCAATCGTTGCCTATCTTGGGGTCGGGTAAGGCTATCACAAAACACCGAATACCACTTACCATTTAAACAACATTCTTTATGTGACTTAGGAGGAGAAATTGACAACCATGCCTTTCATAACTTTGCAACATCCAATGGTTTCACTTTTTGTTTCTCATGCCCACATACCTCCCAACAAAATGGTTGCTCCAAGCGTATGATACGCCTACTCAATGATATCATACGAGCACTCCTCATCCATTCTCATATTCCTTCCATATTTTGGGTTGAGGCACTTCACACTGCCACTTACCTTCACAACATTCTCCCCACTACCCGCTTAAACTACAACACCCCCACATTTGCCTTATACCTTTGTCATCCTCTATACGATCACCTAGGGGTGTTCGGGTGTGCCTGTTACCCAAATTTTTCTGCAACCGAATCCAACAAATTGAATCCCAGATCCATCCGGTGCATTTTTCTTGGTTACCCGCCTAATTTTAGAGGTTATCGTTGTCTAGATCCTTCAACTGGTAAAGTCCATATTTCTCATCATGTTGAGTTTGATAAAACCTCTTTTCCATTTTATACTTTACAACAACCCTCTAACTACTCCTTTTTGGATAATGACCAACCACCCGACCTCCCTTACCATTTCCTTTCGCCTACTGGACCAAGCCCAACTACTGGCCCACACCTTAGCCTAACATCCTCCACTGGACCACACAATTGCCCAACCCAACCCTCACCTCACCCTACCGCCGCCCCGCCAAACCACTCCAGCCTACATCCACCTATCGGCCCATATTCCTCAAACCAACCATCACCATCACAAACGATCACACACAACCATATACCTAATCCACACACATCCAATCCCGTGCACCCACTACAACCCCCATCCCTAATGAATAACACACACAACATGACTACTAGGGGTAAAGATGGAATCCACAAACCAAACCTGAAATATAACCTATCGGCTTCCACACCTGAAAACATTTCACCTATTTCCACTTCCCACCTTAAGGCTCTTACTAATCCTAATTGGCAATGGGCTATGCAACTTGAATATGAAGCATTAATAGATAATGAAACTTGGGAATTGGTTCCTCGACCCACTACACATCTTATTATTCGATGCATGTGGCTATTTCGCCACAAATTTAAACAGGATGGTAGTCTTGAAAGGTACAAGGCGAGACTTGTGGTCAATGGAAAGTCTCAAACGGTTGGTATCAACTGCCAAGATACATTTAGCCCGGTCGTAAAACCGGCAACGATCCATACAGTTTTATCCATTGCTCTTCATAATCAGAGGTCTATAAATCAACTTGATGTTAAAAATGCCTTTTTACATGGCAATCTTGAGGAGACTATGTATATGTACCAGCCACCGGGGTTCTATGATGCTACAAAACCAGATCCTGTTTGTCACCTTCGAAAATCCTTATACGGTCTCAAACAAGCACCGCGTGCATGGTTTCAACGATTCTCGAAGTTATTGTTTCTCATGGTTTCAAAGGTAGTGTTTGCGACAGCTCCTTGTTTGTTTTTCGACAAGGACAACATACGACATATTTATTACTATATGTCGATGATATTATATTAACCGCCTCCTCAAATGATTTGCTCAAGCACATCATCAGCCTCTTATCTCGAGAATTTGCAATGACAGATTTAGGCACACTCCACCATTTTCTTTGCATATCTATGAAACGAGACACTCAAGGTTTATTTCTGTCCCAATCTCAATATGCACGTGACATCTTACATCGGGCCAATATGACAGATTGTAAACCTTGCATGGCCCCAGTCGACACAGCTTCTAAACTAAGTGCTGATGATGGTCCATTAGTATCCGATGGGTCACTGTACCGAAGCTTGGCTGGCGCACTTCAATATTTAACTTTTACTCGGCCCGATATCTCATATGCAGTTCAACAAGTCTGCTTATTCATGCATTCTCCTCGAGAACCACACTTTGTGTTCTTGAAGCGCATTCTTCGGTACATAAAAGGCACCTTGGATCATGATCTGCGCCTCTCTATTTCATCACCATGATCGCTAGTTGCCTACTCTGATACTGACTGGGCTAGTTGCCCCGACTCTAGACGCTCTACATCTGGGTATTGTGTGTTCCTTGGCAACAACCTCATTTCATGGTCTTCAAAAAGGTAGCCTACAGTGTCTCGCTCAAGTGCCGAAGCAGAATATCGCGGTGTTGCAAATGCCGTTGCTGAAACCAGTTGGCTACGCAATCTTCTTCTGGAACTCCGGGTCCCAATCACACGAGCCACTGTGGTATATTGTGACAATATCTCCACATGCTACTTGTCAGATAACCCAGTCCAACATCAACGGACCAAACATGTTCAACTTGACATCCATTTCATTCGGGAAAAGGTTCAACTAGGTCAGGTTTGCGTCCTTCATGTTCTAGCCTCCTATCAGTACGCCGACATCTTCACCAAGGGTCTCCCCAGACAACTTTTTCAAAGCTTCCGTTCTAGTTTGACTGTCTGTTCACACTCCCAATCCAACTAAGGGGGAGTATAAGTCAACCCACTATTATGTCATTATATATAATATTCACATTCCATATAATTGTATAGAGATAATAGGAAGGAGTATTTATAGGAGGTTAGTTAGGACTCTCAATCTTTATATATATTTGCATGATGTACCGTGAAGATATATGGAATAATATTCAAACTAATACATACAACATATATTTATAGGCAATACGCAAACTTTAAAGTACATAAACATTAGACTAGAACTAAACTTTAAAGTACATAAACATTAGACTAGAACTAAAATAATCTGCATTTATAGCAGTGATATCATTTGGCCACATTATTATTAGTCGAGGAAGTATCCGACTAGAACCTGTGATAAGTCGCTTAATTTCGTAGACAAGTCAATATGTTTCACATATCTACAACGTCTTGTGATACATGAAAGTCAGACAACAAGGGTATCTTGAGAAACAATGTGAACAAAGTTAAGAAAGAGGTTCAAATATAAAGTGTATTTTTGCTACAAAGTATAAGAAAACACAATGAATCAAAAAAGTCACAAAAAACGTATATCTCACAATCTAAATCGGATATCAAAAAAGTAATTCCGAGCTTTTGTTCCCCTAGCCGTCCTCCCTAAGAAAAAAATAAACAAAAAATTAAAAAAATTAACGTTTTTTATTATGTCATTTATGAAAGACACAATGACGTCATTGTGTCATTATGAAAGACACAATGACGTCATTACGTCCTTATGAAAGACACAATGACGTCATTGTGTCATAAAAAACACAATGAACTTTTTATTTTATTTATTTTCTGAAAGAGGATGACGAGTGGAACAGAGACTCCGAATTACTTTTTGAAATTCGATTTAGATTGTGAGATATAATTTTTTATGACTTTTTTAATCTCATTGTGTATTATCACACTTTATAACAAAAATAGATTTTGTAGAATAACCTTACCCCCAAGTTAAATAGGTCTTTTTTTCCGCAGAGGGACAATTGGTAAAAAAATAAGACGATAACTAGTCTTTTACCCATGGTGCGTTATGGTGGCAACACGCGACATTAGTTGCGATGTGATAAGATATAGCCTGCAATCAATTCAACTCGTTTCAAAACTACATTTACGTCAAAACATAAAGTAACTCATATTTATATTGTTGAGTGAAAATGTATTATATTTGACATAACTGTTTCCCAAAAAAGATTAATGTTAAAATTTAGACCAACTCAAAACGCCTATAAAAAAGCACGTATAGTTGCGCCCTGCAACCTGATAAAGCATATATTACAATCGTTCTGACTTGTCTCCGAACTAAATTTACATTGAAACGTCAAGCAACTTTTCTTTTTACCATACGATAAAAACGTATTATATTTGATTAGATGTATTTCCAAACTAACTTACGTCGAAAAGTAAACCAACTCAAAACGTACACAAAAATAAGGATGAAAACGTTTTATATTCGACCTGACTCATTTATGAACAAAGTTTACGTCAAAAACGTTAACAAACATCGAAACGTAGATCATCCAAATAAAACAGTATAGTAATACTGATAAATATAGATGATAGAGATAAAGTAAGATTAACCACATATAATATGATATTAAACTAGTAATTAAGCCTTCGCCCGTTGCAACGGAAACTCAACCCGGTTAATGAAACACTGACGTAAACCATGCGTTACAGCATGGGCGTTAATAATATATGAAATATTAAAATAAGATTATTAACGTTTATTTTATAAAAACCATGTACTGCATTTTTTAGTCCTGCCCATGTTTTAATATATTTGTCCGTTAAAAAAATGTAGTGCACTAATTGATGTGTATGGTGTGCATTAGAAGTTATAAGTTGATAATCTTTAGAAATTAGGATGCAATGAAAATGGGTTGCTTCAATGCCTAATTTGTTGTTCAAAAACCTTTTAGAGTGTTGGTTCACGTAAAACTTAAAAATTAGTTGATCGGGGGAGCAATTAAGGATACAACCTTTGAAGCATAATATACAACTACAATGCACTAACAAAGTTGGTAATATTTTAATTTTGCTCACTAAGTTTTGTCATCAGTAACTATTTTCCTCCAAAAAAATTAAAAATATCAATTTATTTTCAAAAGATTCATATGTTTTTTCAATTTCACTTCAAAAGTTTTATCATCTGGGATAAAATTAAAATAACTAATGACATTTTTTAATTGAAATTGAAACAACTTATAAAACCGTTAGAGGTAAATTGATTTTTTTTATTTTTTGGAGGAAAATAGTTATTTTTAACAAACAGTAATGAGTAAAATTAAACTCAACTTTTAGTATTATGTAAATAAATGTTTTTAAAAATTATAAAAATAATTTGTAAACAGACTAATATTAATGCAAATGAAAGTTATAAAGATAAGAGTCCATTAGAATCTCAGCTGATATCTTTTGAAGATTACATTTGAAAATAAAAAACAAAAATCAAAAGAAATGGTATCAGGGTAAAGATTCCAATAGCACTCACAGTGGATTCCTTAAAAGTATGTGAGTATGTGTGGTATATTATATGGAATGGTTTTGAGTAGTTGTGAGTGAAGGAGAGAGAAAATATTATTGTGGATTGCTATATTTGAAGAATCATTGTTCAATCCTTATAAATATATTATTATTTTTGGTTTGGGAAAACTAAATATCTTTTGTTTTTCTTTTAAAGTTCTTATATAATGTGAGCCTCAAGTAAAAACTTAAGACATTGGTGTAATATCTTTTCTTTTAAAGTTCCCATTTTTTAGCCCTAATATCCAACTCGATACACCGGAAGCAATATACACCCCCAATCCGTGCAACCCTAGCTCAAGCCTGAACGATACTCCATGTACCCTAACCAACTCTCCCTATTTATAAAGTTGGACTTTATTCTTTGAGTCGTAACGTGTTTGTTAGACTACATTCGCTGACATAACTAGCTAGTTTGCATATTATTGAACCATCTCATTCGGTTGATTGGTTTTATTAGATTAATCGTTGGATCATATTTTTGTAACATTTTGGTATTCGAGTCTTTATTGTTATTTTTTTTAACATTAGGGCACATAGATTTGGTTTGTTGATTCACAAATTGGAAAAACTAGATGTGAGGTGGAGGGTGGAAGGTGATGAGGTGGCATATAATCGATGGAACCGGTGGTTGAAAATGGAGACTCGTGACCAAGTTTAACGATCGAGGGAAGAAATATTGATGAAGTTAAATCAAGGAAAACATGAACACTCTCCTGTCAAAATCAGTGAAAATAGAGAAACTGGTAAACTCACTTCGTGAAAACTGATCCAACCAAATAGTAAGACAATATGTTCAAAGACTTGTGTAGCTATGAAAACATGATACTACATTAAAAGGAACTCCATGTTTCTACATGAATAGATACTAGAACGGTGCCCGCGCAATGCGGCGGGATGACATTTTACATCCGACACGTGTTTTTAATATTTTATTATTCTTGTAGTAGTCTTACAAAAATTTAATATGTTTTTAAACTAAAATTTAAAACATAAATAAATGTGTTCTGCATGACTGCTTGTACATTTACGTATTAACTTATTGTACCTCATAAAATACGGATCGGTTAAACAAAAAGTTTACATCAAAACATTTAAAAAAACACAAGTTACAGTTATAGTTCAAAAGTTTTTTAAACATGATATTTTTTAAACATGATATTTTAAAATATATAACTGTTTGCACAATATTGCCTACATTTACAGTTAGTGTGTTGCCCAGTGCCGGTCCTGAGAATTTCCAAAATACCTTGGGTCGGGGCAATAACAAAAAAATAAGCCCCTATAATACGAGGTATAAAAGAAGTCTAAACCGAATAACTTTTATATAAAAAAGAGTTAAATGCGTTTTACGTCCCTGAGGTTTCATAGAAATTGTCATTTGAATCCAAAAGTTTAAAGTGTTGCCATTTGCATCCAAAGGTTTTACTAAAATTTTCATTTGAATCCATTTGACTACACCTAACTAACACGGTTAACTTTTTCCGTTAAGTTTCCAACATGAGAGTCATTTTGATTAAAAAAATTAAACAAAATAAAAAACTAACTCACGTGAGGGTTTTTATATGTTAGTCTCTTTTGATGATTGTAGTTATAATTAACTCTATAATTGTATTTTATTATTTTGTCTTGTTAATGTATTTTGGTTTAGTAATTGTGTTACTTTTGCCCGTTTTATTAACTAAACATATATTTATTTAGTTTAAAACTTTAATATGATTATGATGATTGGTGTTTTATGATTATTATTCATGGGCATTTAATGTTATTCTATAAATTATTTTTATACTTTTATGATAATTTGTCTTTTATGGTTATAATTCAAATAATTTATATTATATGACTTGTTTGTTTATTTATATATATTTTTGTTTTGTATGTTTTATAAAGTTAGAAATGAATCATTTTTAGTTAGTTATACTTATATTTTATTTTATACAATATGATTTCTAGAGATGTTTCCTTAATTAAATGAAAGAAATACCGACAATCATTCCTATTAAATTAAAATCACAATGGTGATTATCAAAGGAGACTGAATGCTTAAAACTTATCATGTAGAGCTGATTTTTTATTTCGTAATTGTTTTGACTAAAATACCTCTAATTTAGAAAACTTAACGGCGTTAATTTGGAGTAGTTAAGCGGATTCAAACGGTAATTTTTGTGAAACTTTTGGATGCAAATGGCAAAATTTAAATTTTTAGATTCAAATGGCAATTTATATGAAACCTCAGGGACGTAAAATGCATTTAACTCTATAAAAAAATTATAATACAATGACAATTGTTATGAAAAAAAACAAAACGAAAGTATTATATCAAAATAATCGGAAAACTGTCACATAATTGTAACCAAATTTTAAAAATATTTTAATTTAGTCACTCATGTATTTTTTTCTCAATTGGACAACCATACGATCAAATCAAGTTATCATTAAATTTTCTTATGTCAATTAAGTAACGGTGGAGAAGACGTATGTGTCAGAATTTTTAATATATA